>CM056370.1:698266-775758 GCA_029641205.1 Citrus maxima | reverse complement strand
TTTGTGGCCTTTTTCCGCTGGACGAACTCGGCGCCCCGGCCTTTGGGCGGTTATTTTTGGGCGCGGCTGTGCCCGCGGCCTATTTTTGGCACACGGAGGCCGCTCGGAAAGTCTCGCGCCATTCCGAGTCCGGCGGACGAAGTTGGCCAGCCCCACCCCCCAAGGCTATAGCCCACCCGTTTTTGTGGCCTTTTTCCGCTGGACGAACTTGGCGCCCCGGCCTTCGGGCGGTTATTTTTGGGCGCGGCTGTGCCCGCGGCCTATTTTTGGCACACGGAGGACCCACGGAAAGTCTCGCGCCATTCCGAGTCCGGCGGACGAAGTTGGCCAGCCCCACCCCCCAAGGCTATAGCCCACCCGTTTTTGTGGCCTTTTTCCGCTGGACGAACTTGGCGCCCCGGCCTTCGGGCGGTTATTTTTGGGCGCGGCTGTGCCCGCGGCCTATTTTTGGCACACGGAGGCCCCTCGCAAAGTCTCGCGCCATTCCGAGTCCGGCGGACGAAGTTGGCCAGCCCCACCCCCCAAGGCTATAGCCCACCCGTTTTTGTGGCCTTTTTCCGCTGGACGAACTTGGCGCCCCGGCCTTCGGGCGGTTATTTTTGGGCGCGGCTGTGCCCGCGGCCTATTTTTGGCACACGGAGGCCCCTCGCAAAGTCTCGCGCCATTCCGAGTCCGGCGGACGAAGTTGGCCAGCCCCACCCCCCAAGGCTATAGCCCACCCGTTTTTGTGGCCTTTTTCCGCTGGACGAACTTGGCGCCCCGGCCTTCGGGCGGTTATTTTTGGGCGCGGCTGTGCCCGCGGCCTATTTTTGGCACACGGAGGCCCCTCGCAAAGTCTCGCGCCATTCCGAGTCCGGCGGACGAAGTTGGCCAGCCCCACCCCCCAAGGCTATAGCCCACCCGTTTTTGTGGCCTTTTTCCGCTGGACGAACTTGGCGCCCCGGCCTTCGGGCGGTTATTTTTGGGCGCGGCTGTGCCCGCGGCCTATTTTTGGCACACGGAGGCCCCTCGCAAAGTCTCGCGCCATTCCGAGTCCGGCGGACGAAGTTGGCCAGCCCCACCCCCCAAGGCTATAGCCCACCCGTTTTTGTGGCCTTTTTCCGCTGGACGAACTTGGCGCCCCGGCCTTCGGGCGGTTATTTTTGGGCGCGGCTGTGCCCGCGGCCTATTTTTGGCACACGGAGGCCCCTCGCAAAGTCTCGCGCCATTCCGAGTCCGGCGGACGAAGTTGGCCAGCCCCACCCCCCAAGGCTATAGCCCACCCGTTTTTGTGGCCTTTTTCCGCTGGACGAACTTGGCGCCCCGGCCTTCGGGCGGTTATTTTTGGGCGCGGCTGTGCCCGCGGCCTATTTTTGGCACACGGAGGCCCCTCGCAAAGTCTCGCGCCATTCCGAGTCCGGCGGACGAAGTTGGCCAGCCCCACCCCCCAAGGCTATAGCCCACCCGTTTTTGTGGCCTTTTTCCGCTGGACGAACTTGGCGCCCCGGCCTTCGGGCGGTTATTTTTGGGCGCGGCTGTGCCCGCGGCCTATTTTTGGCACACGGAGGCCCCTCGCAAAGTCTCGCGCCATTCCGAGTCCGGCGGACGAAGTTGGCCAGCCCCACCCCCCAAGGCTATAGCCCACCCGTTTTTGTGGCCTTTTTCCGCTGGACGAACTTGGCGCCCCGGCCTTCGGGCGGTTATTTTTGGGCGCGGCTGTGCCCGCGGCCTATTTTTGGCACACGGAGGCCCCTCGCAAAGTCTCGCGCCATTCCGAGTCCGGCGGACGAAGTTGGCCAGCCCCACCCCCCAAGGCTATAGCCCACCCGTTTTTGTGGCCTTTTTCCGCTGGACGAACTTGGCGCCCCGGCCTTCGGGCGGTTATTTTTGGGCGCGGCTGTGCCCGCGGCCTATTTTTGGCACACGGAGGCCGCTCGCAAAGTCTCGCGCCATTCCGAGTCCGGCGGACGAAGTTGGCCAGCCCCACCCCCCAAGGCTATAGCCCACCCGTTTTTGTGGCCTTTTTCCGCTGGACGAACTTGGCGCCCCGGCCTTCGGGCGGTTATTTTTGGGCGCGGCTGTGCCCGCGGCCTATTTTTGGCACACGGAGGCCCCTCGCAAAGTCTCGCGCCATTCCGAGTCCGGCGGACGAAGTTGGCCAGCCCCACCCCCCAAGGCTATAGCCCACCCGTTTTTGTGGCCTTTTTCCGCTGGACGAACTTGGCGCCCCGGCCTTCGGGCGGTTATTTTTGGGCGCGGCTGTGCCCGCGGCCTATTTTTGGCACACGGAGGCCCCTCGCAAAGTCTCGCGCCATTCCGAGTCCGGCGGACGAAGTTGGCCAGCCCCACCCCCCAAGGCTATAGCCCACCCGTTTTTGTGGCCTTTTTCCGCTGGACGAACTTGGCGCCCCGGCCTTCGGGCGGTTATTTTTGGGCGCGGCTGTGCCCGCGGCCTATTTTTGGCACACGGAGGCCCCTCGCAAAGTCTCGCGCCATTCCGAGTCCGGCGGACGAAGTTGGCCAGCCCCACCCCCCAAGGCTATAGCCCACCCGTTTTTGTGGCCTTTTTCCGCTGGACGAACTTGGCGCCCCGGCCTTCGGGCGGTTATTTTTGGGCGCGGCTGTGCCCGCGGCCTATTTTTGGCACACGGAGGCCCCTCGCAAAGTCTCGCGCCATTCCGAGTCCGGCGGACGAAGTTGGCCAGCCCCACCCCCCAAGGCTATAGCCCACCCGTTTTTGTGGCCTTTTTCCGCTGGACGAACTTGGCGCCCCGGCCTTCGGGCGGTTATTTTTGGGCGCGGCTGTGCCCGCGGCCTATTTTTGGCACACGGAGGCCCCTCGCAAAGTCTCGCGCCATTCCGAGTCCGGCGGACGAAGTTGGCCAGCCCCACCCCCCAAGGCTATAGCCCACCCGTTTTTGTGGCCTTTTTCCGCTGGACGAACTTGGCGCCCCGGCCTTCGGGCGGTTATTTTTGGGCGCGGCTGTGCCCGCGGCCTATTTTTGGCACACGGAGGCCCCTCGCAAAGTCTCGCGCCATTCCGAGTCCGGCGGACGAAGTTGGCCAGCCCCACCCCCCAAGGCTATAGCCCACCCGTTTTTGTGGCCTTTTTCCGCTGGACGAACTTGGCGCCCCGGCCTTCGGGCGGTTATTTTTGGGCGCGGCTGTGCCCGCGGCCTATTTTTGGCACACGGAGGCCCCTCGCAAAGTCTCGCGCCATTCCGAGTCCGGCGGACGAAGTTGGCCAGCCCCACCCCCCAAGGCTATAGCCCACCCGTTTTTGTGGCCTTTTTCCGCTGGACGAACTTGGCGCCCCGGCCTTCGGGCGGTTATTTTTGGGCGCGGCTGTGCCCGCGGCCTATTTTTGGCACACGGAGGCCCCTCGCAAAGTCTCGCGCCATTCCGAGTCCGGCGGACGAAGTTGGCCAGCCCCACCCCCCAAGGCTATAGCCCACCCGTTTTTGTGGCCTTTTTCCGCTGGACGAACTTGGCGCCCCGGCCTTCGGGCGGTTATTTTTGGGCGCGGCTGTGCCCGCGGCCTATTTTTGGCACACGGAGGCCCCTCGCAAAGTCTCGCGCCATTCCGAGTCCGGCGGACGAAGTTGGCCAGCCCCACCCCCCAAGGCTATAGCCCACCCGTTTTTGTGGCCTTTTTCCGCTGGACGAACTTGGCGCCCCGGCCTTCGGGCGGTTATTTTTGGGCGCGGCTGTGCCCGCGGCCTATTTTTGGCACACGGAGGCCCCTCGCAAAGTCTCGCGCCATTCCGAGTCCGGCGGACGAAGTTGGCCAGCCCCACCCCCCAAGGCTATAGCCCACCCGTTTTTGTGGCCTTTTTCCGCTGGACGAACTTGGCGCCCCGGCCTTCGGGCGGTTATTTTTGGGCGCGGCTGTGCCCGCGGCCTATTTTTGGCACACGGAGGCCCCTCGCAAAGTCTCGCGCCATTCCGAGTCCGGCGGACGAAGTTGGCCAGCCCCACCCCCCAAGGCTATAGCCCACCCGTTTTTGTGGCCTTTTTCCGCTGGACGAACTTGGCGCCCCGGCCTTCGGGCGGTTATTTTTGGGCGCGGCTGTGCCCGCGGCCTATTTTTGGCACACGGAGGCCCCTCGCAAAGTCTCGCGCCATTCCGAGTCCGGCGGACGAAGTTGGCCAGCCCCACCCCCCAAGGCTATAGCCCACCCGTTTTTGTGGCCTTTTTCCGCTGGACGAACTTGGCGCCCCGGCCTTCGGGCGGTTATTTTTGGGCGCGGCTGTGCCCGCGGCCTATTTTTGGCACACGGAGGCCCCTCGCAAAGTCTCGCGCCATTCCGAGTCCGGCGGACGAAGTTGGCCAGCCCCACCCCCCAAGGCTATAGCCCACCCGTTTTTGTGGCCTTTTTCCGCTGGACGAACTTGGCGCCCCGGCCTTCGGGCGGTTATTTTTGGGCGCGGCTTTGTCCGCGGCCTATTTTTGGCACACGGAGGCGCCTCGCAAAGTCTCGCGCCATTCCGAGTCCGGCGGACGAAGTTGGCCAGCCCCACCCCCCAAGGCTATAGCCCACCCGTTTTTGTGGCCTTTTTCCGCTGGACGAACTTGGCGCCCCGGCCTTCGGGCGGTTATTTTTGGGCGCGGCTGTGCCCGCGGCCTATTTTTGGCACACGGAGGCCCCTCGCAAAGTCTCGCGCCATTCCGAGTCCGGCGGACGAAGTTGGCCAGCCCCACCCCCCAAGGCTATAGCCCACCCGTTTTTGTGGCCTTTTTCCGCTGGACGAACTTGGCGCCCCGGCCTTCGGGCGGTTATTTTTGGGCGCGGCTGTGCCCGCGGCCTATTTTTGGCACACGGAGGCCCCTCGCAAAGTCTCGCGCCATTCCGAGTCCGGCGGACGAAGTTGGCCAGCCCCACCCCCCAAGGCTATAGCCCACCCGTTTTTGTGGCCTTTTTCCGCTGGACGAACTTGGCGCCCCGGCCTTCGGGCGGTTATTTTTGGGCGCGGCTGTGCCCGCGGCCTATTTTTGGCACACGGAGGCCGCTCGCAAAGTCTCGCGCCATTCCGAGTCCGGCGGACGAAGTTGGCCAGCCCCACCCCCCAAGGCTATAGCCCACCCGTTTTTGTGGCCTTTTTCCGCTGGACGAACTTGGCGCCCCGGCCTTCGGGCGGTTATTTTTGGGCGCGGCTGTGCCCGCGGCCTATTTTTGGCACACGGAGGCCCCTCGCAAAGTCTCGCGCCATTCCGAGTCCGGCGGACGAAGTTGGCCAGCCCCACCCCCCAAGGCTATAGCCCACCCGTTTTTGTGGCCTTTTTCCGCTGGACGAACTTGGCGCCCCGGCCTTCGGGCGGTTATTTTTGGGCGCGGCTGTGCCCGCGGCCTATTTTTGGCACACGGAGGCCACTCGCAAAGTCTCGCGCCATTCCGAGTCCGGCGGACGAAGTTGGCCAGCCCCACCCCCCAAGGCTATAGCCCACCCGTTTTTGTGGCCTTTTTCCGCTGGACGAACTTGGCGCCCCGGCCTTCGGGCGGTTATTTTTGGGCGCGGCTGTGCCCGCGGCCTATTTTTGGCACACGGAGGCCCCTCGCAAAGTCTCGCGCCATTCCGAGTCCGGCGGACGAAGTTGGCCAGCCCCACCCCCCAAGGCTATAGCCCACCCGTTTTTGTGGCCTTTTTCCGCTGGACGAACTTGGCGCCCCGGCCTTCGGGCGGTTATTTTTGGGCGCGGCTGTGCCCGCGGCCTATTTTTGGCACACGGAGGCCCCTCGCAAAGTCTCGCGCCATTCCGAGTCCGGCGGACGAAGTTGGCCAGCCCCACCCCCCAAGGCTATAGCCCACCCGTTTTTGTGGCCTTTTTCCGCTGGACGAACTTGGCGCCCCGGCCTTCGGGCGGTTATTTTTGGGCGCGGCTGTGCCCGCGGCCTATTTTTGGCACACGGAGGCCCCTCGCAAAGTCTCGCGCCATTCCGAGTCCGGCGGACGAAGTTGGCCAGCCCCACCCCCCAAGGCTATAGCCCACCCGTTTTTGTGGCCTTTTTCCGCTGGACGAACTTGGCGCCCCGGCCTTCGGGCGGTTATTTTTGGGCGCGGCTGTGCCCGCGGCCTATTTTTGGCACACGGAGGCCCCTCGCAAAGTCTCGCGCCATTCCGAGTCCGGCGGACGAAGTTGGCCAGCCCCACCCCCCAAGGCTATAGCCCACCCGTTTTTGTGGCCTTTTTCCGCTGGACGAACTTGGCGCCCCGGCCTTCGGGCGGTTATTTTTGGGCGCGGCTGTGCCCGCGGCCTATTTTTGGCACACGGAGGCCCCTCGCAAAGTCTCGCGCCATTCCGAGTCCGGCGGACGAAGTTGGCCAGCCCCACCCCCCAAGGCTATAGCCCACCCGTTTTTGTGGCCTTTTTCCGCTGGACGAACTTGGCGCCCCGGCCTTCGGGCGGTTATTTTTGGGCGCGGCTGTGCCCGCGGCCTATTTTTGGCACACGGAGGCCCCTCGCAAAGTCTCGCGCCATTCCGAGTCCGGCGGACGAAGTTGGCCAGCCCCACCCCCCAAGGCTATAGCCCACCCGTTTTTGTGGCCTTTTTCCGCTGGACGAACTTGGCGCCCCGGCCTTCGGGCGGTTATTTTTGGGCGCGGCTGTGCCCGCGGCCTATTTTTGGCACACGGAGGCCACTCGCAAAGTCTCGCGCCATTCCGAGTCCGGCGGACGAAGTTGGCCAGCCCCACCCCCCAAGGCTATAGCCCACCCGTTTTTGTGGCCTTTTTCCGCTGGACGAACTTGGCGCCCCGGCCTTCGGGCGGTTATTTTTGGGCGCGGCTGTGCCCGCGGCCTATTTTTGGCACACGGAGGCCACTCGCAAAGTCTCGCGCCATTCCGAGTCCGGCGGACGAAGTTGGCCAGCCCCACCCCCCAAGGCTATAGCCCACCCGTTTTTGTGGCCTTTTTCCGCTGGACGAACTTGGCGCCCCGGCCTTCGGGCGGTTATTTTTGGGCGCGGCTGTGCCCGCGGCCTATTTTTGGCACACGGAGGCCGCTCGCAAAGTCTCGCGCCATTCCGAGTCCGGCGGACGAAGTTGGCCAGCCCCACCCCCCAAGGCTATAGCCCACCCGTTTTTGTGGCCTTTTTCCGCTGGACGAACTTGGCGCCCCGGCCTTCGGGCGGTTATTTTTGGGCGCGGCTGTGCCCGCGGCCTATTTTTGGCACACGGAGGCCACTCGCAAAGTCTCGCGCCATTCCGAGTCCGGCGGACGAAGTTGGCCAGCCCCACCCCCCAAGGCTATAGCCCACCCGTTTTTGTGGCCTTTTTCCGCTGGACGAACTTGGCGCCCCGGCCTTCGGGCGGTTATTTTTGGGCGCGGCTGTGCCCGCGGCCTATTTTTGGCACACGGAGGCCTCTCGCAAAGTCTCGCGCCATTCCGAGTCCGGCGGACGAAGTTGGCCAGCCCCACCCCCCAAGGCTATAGCCCACCCGTTTTTGTGGCCTTTTTCCGCTGGACGAACTTGGCGCCCCGGCCTTCGGGCGGTTATTTTTGGGCGCGGCTGTGCCCGCGGCCTATTTTTGGCACACGGAGGCCCCTCGCAAAGTCTCGCGCCATTCCGAGTCCGGCGGACGAAGTTGGCCAGCCCCACCCCCCAAGGCTATAGCCCACCCGTTTTTGTGGCCTTTTTCCGCTGGACGAACTTGGCGCCCCGGCCTTCGGGCGGTTATTTTTGGGCGCGGCTGTGCCCGCGGCCTATTTTTGGCACACGGAGGCCCCTCGCAAAGTCTCGCGCCATTCCGAGTCCGGCGGACGAAGTTGGCCAGCCCCACCCCCCAAGGCTATAGCCCACCCGTTTTTGTGGCCTTTTTCCGCTGGACGAACTTGGCGCCCCGGCCTTCGGGCGGTTATTTTTGGGCGCGGCTGTGCCCGCGGCCTATTTTTGGCACACGGAGGCCCCTCGCAAAGTCTCGCGCCATTCCGAGTCCGGCGGACGAAGTTGGCCAGCCCCACCCCCCAAGGCTATAGCCCACCCGTTTTTGTGGCCTTTTTCCGCTGGACGAACTTGGCGCCCCGGCCTTCGGGCGGTTATTTTTGGGCGCGGCTGTGCCCGCGGCCTATTTTTGGCACACGGAGGCCCCTCGCAAAGTCTCGCGCCATTCCGAGTCCGGCGGACGAAGTTGGCCAGCCCCACCCCCCAAGGCTATAGCCCACCCGTTTTTGTGGCCTTTTTCCGCTGGACGAACTTGGCGCCCCGGCCTTCGGGCGGTTATTTTTGGGCGCGGCTGTGCCCGCGGCCTATTTTTGGCACACGGAGGCCCCTCGCAAAGTCTCGCGCCATTCCGAGTCCGGCGGACGAAGTTGGCCAGCCCCACCCCCCAAGGCTATAGCCCACCCGTTTTTGTGGCCTTTTTCCGCTGGACGAACTTGGCGCCCCGGCCTTCGGGCGGTTATTTTTGGGCGCGGCTGTGCCCGCGGCCTATTTTTGGCACACGGAGGCCCCTCGCAAAGTCTCGCGCCATTCCGAGTCCGGCGGACGAAGTTGGCCAGCCCCACCCCCCAAGGCTATAGCCCACCCGTTTTTGTGGCCTTTTTCCGCTGGACGAACTTGGCGCCCCGGCCTTCGGGCGGTTATTTTTGGGCGCGGCTGTGCCCGCGGCCTATTTTTGGCACACGGAGGCCCCTCGCAAAGTCTCGCGCCATTCCGAGTCCGGCGGACGAAGTTGGCCAGCCCCACCCCCCAAGGCTATAGCCCACCCGTTTTTGTGGCCTTTTTCCGCTGGACGAACTTGGCGCCCCGGCCTTCGGGCGGTTATTTTTGGGCGCGGCTGTGCCCGCGGCCTATTTTTGGCACACGGAGGCCCCTCGCAAAGTCTCGCGCCATTCCGAGTCCGGCGGACGAAGTTGGCCAGCCCCACCCCCCAAGGCTATAGCCCACCCGTTTTTGTGGCCTTTTTCCGCTGGACGAACTTGGCGCCCCGGCCTTCGGGCGGTTATTTTTGGGCGCGGCTGTGCCCGCGGCCTATTTTTGGCACACGGAGGCCCCTCGCAAAGTCTCGCGCCATTCCGAGTCCGGCGGACGAAGTTGGCCAGCCCCACCCCCCAAGGCTATAGCCCACCCGTTTTTGTGGCCTTTTTCCGCTGGACGAACTTGGCGCCCCGGCCTTCGGGCGGTTATTTTTGGGCGCGGCTGTGCCCGCGGCCTATTTTTGGCACACGGAGGCACATCGCAAAGTCTCGCGCCATTCCGAGTCCGGCGGACGAAGTTGGCCAGCCCCACCCCCCAAGGCTATAGCCCACCCGTTTTTGTGGCCTTTTTCCGCTGGACGAACTTGGCGCCCCGGCCTTCGGGCGGTTATTTTTGGGCGCGGCTGTGCCCGCGGCCTATTTTTGGCACACGGAGGCCCCTCGCAAAGTCTCGCGCCATTCCGAGTCCGGCGGACGAAGTTGGCCAGCCCCACCCCCCAAGGCTATAGCCCACCCGTTTTTGTGGCCTTTTTCCGCTGGACGAACTTGGCGCCCCGGCCTTCGGGCGGTTATTTTTGGGCGCGGCTGTGCCCGCGGCCTATTTTTGGCACACGGAGGCCCCTCGCAAAGTCTCGCGCCATTCCGAGTCCGGCGGACGAAGTTGGCCAGCCCCACCCCCCAAGGCTATAGCCCACCCGTTTTTGTGGCCTTTTTCCGCTGGACGAACTTGGCGCCCCGGCCTTCGGGCGGTTATTTTTGGGCGCGGCTGTGCCCGCGGCCTATTTTTGGCACACGGAGGCTCCTCGCAAAGTCTCGCGCCATTCCGAGTCCGGCGGACGAAGTTGGCCAGCCCCACCCCCCAAGGCTATAGCCCACCCGTTTTTGTGGCCTTTTTCCGCTGGACGAACTTGGCGCCCCGGCCTTCGGGCGGTTATTTTTGGGCGCGGCTGTGCCCGCGGCCTATTTTTGGCACACGGAGGCCCCTCGCAAAGTCTCGCGCCATTCCGAGTCCGGCGGACGAAGTTGGCCAGCCCCACCCCCCAAGGCTATAGCCCACCCGTTTTTGTGGCCTTTTTCCGCTGGACGAACTTGGCGCCCCGGCCTTCGGGCGGTTATTTTTGGGCGCGGCTGTGCCCGCGGCCTATTTTTGGCACACGGAGGCCCCTCGCAAAGTCTCGCGCCATTCCGAGTCCGGCGGACGAAGTTGGCCAGCCCCACCCCCCAAGGCTATAGCCCACCCGTTTTTGTGGCCTTTTTCCGCTGGACGAACTTGGCGCCCCGGCCTTCGGGCGGTTATTTTTGGGCGCGGCTGTGCCCGCGGCCTATTTTTGGCACACGGAGGCCCCTCGCAAAGTCTCGCGCCATTCCGAGTCCGGCGGACGAAGTTGGCCAGCCCCACCCCCCAAGGCTATAGCCCACCCGTTTTTGTGGCCTTTTTCCGCTGGACGAACTTGGCGCCCCGGCCTTCGGGCGGTTATTTTTGGGCGCGGCTGTGCCCGCGGCCTATTTTTGGCACACGGAGGCCCCTCGCAAAGTCTCGCGCCATTCCGAGTCCGGCGGACGAAGTTGGCCAGCCCCACCCCCCAAGGCTATAGCCCACCCGTTTTTGTGGCCTTTTTCCGCTGGACGAACTTGGCGCCCCGGCCTTCGGGCGGTTATTTTTGGGCGCGGCTGTGCCCGCGGCCTATTTTTGGCACACGGAGGCCCCTCGCAAAGTCTCGCGCCATTCCGAGTCCGGCGGACGAAGTTGGCCAGCCCCACCCCCCAAGGCTATAGCCCACCCGTTTTTGTGGCCTTTTTCCGCTGGACGAACTTGGCGCCCCGGCCTTCGGGCGGTTATTTTTGGGCGCGGCTGTGCCCGCGGCCTATTTTTGGCACACGGAGGCCCCTCGTAAAGTCTCGCGCCATTCCGAGTCCGGCGGACGAAGTTGGCCAGCCCCACCCCCCAAGGCTATAGCCCACCCGTTTTTGTGGCCTTTTTCCGCTGGACGAACTTGGCGCCCCGGCCTTCGGGCGGTTATTTTTGGGCGCGGCTGTGCCCGCGGCCTATTTTTGGCACACGGAGGCACCTCACAAAGTCTCGCGCCATTCCGAGTCCGGCGGACGAAGTTGGCCAGCCCCACCCCCCAAGGCTATAGCCCACCCGTTTTTGTGGCCTTTTTCCGCTGGACGAACTTGGCGCCCCGGCCTTCGGGCGGTTATTTTTGGGCGCGGCTGTGCCCGCGGCCTATTTTTGGCACACGGAGGCCCCTCGCAAAGTCTCGCGCCATTCCGAGTCCGGCGGACGAAGTTGGCCAGCCCCACCCCCCAAGGCTATAGCCCACCCGTTTTTGTGGCCTTTTTCCGCTGGACGAACTTGGCGCCCCGGCCTTCGGGCGGTTATTTTTGGGCGCGGCTGTGCCCGCGGCCTATTTTTGGCACACGGAGGCCCCTCGCAAAGTCTCGCGCCATTCCGAGTCCGGCGGACGAAGTTGGCCAGCCCCACCCCCCAAGGCTATAGCCCACCCGTTTTTGTGGCCTTTTTCCGCTGGACGAACTTGGCGCCCCGGCCTTCGGGCGGTTATTTTTGGGCGCGGCTGTGCCCGCGGCCTATTTTTGGCACACGGAGGCCCCTCGCAAAGTCTCGCGCCATTCCGAGTCCGGCGGACGAAGTTGGCCAGCCCCACCCCCCAAGGCTATAGCCCACCCGTTTTTGTGGCCTTTTTCCGCTGGACGAACTTGGCGCCCCGGCCTTCGGGCGGTTATTTTTGGGCGCGGCTGTGCCCGCGGCCTATTTTTGGCACACGGAGGCCCCTCGCAAAGTCTCGCGCCATTCCGAGTCCGGCGGACGAAGTTGGCCAGCCCCACCCCCCAAGGCTATAGCCCACCCGTTTTTGTGGCCTTTTTCCGCTGGACGAACTTGGCGCCCCGGCCTTCGGGCGGTTATTTTTGGGCGCGGCTGTGCCCGCGGCCTATTTTTGGCACACGGAGGCCCCTCGCAAAGTCTCGCGCCATTCCGAGTCCGGCGGACGAAGTTGGCCAGCCCCACCCCCCAAGGCTATAGCCCACCCGTTTTTGTGGCCTTTTTCCGCTGGACGAACTTGGCGCCCCGGCCTTCGGGCGGTTATTTTTGGGCGCGGCTGTGCCCGCGGCCTATTTTTGGCACACGGAGGCCCCTCGCAAAGTCTCGCGCCATTCCGAGTCCGGCGGACGAAGTTGGCCAGCCCCACCCCCCAAGGCTATAGCCCACCCGTTTTTGTGGCCTTTTTCCGCTGGACGAACTTGGCGCCCCGGCCTTCGGGCGGTTATTTTTGGGCGCGGCTGTGCCCGCGGCCTATTTTTGGCACACGGAGGCCCCTCGCAAAGTCTCGCGCCATTCCGAGTCCGGCGGACGAAGTTGGCCAGCCCCACCCCCCAAGGCTATAGCCCACCCGTTTTTGTGGCCTTTTTCCGCTGGACGAACTTGGCGCCCCGGCCTTCGGGCGGTTATTTTTGGGCGCGGCTGTGCCCGCGGCCTATTTTTGGCACACGGAGGCCACTCGCAAAGTCTCGCGCCATTCCGAGTCCGGCGGACGAAGTTGGCCAGCCCCACCCCCCAAGGCTATAGCCCACCCGTTTTTGTGGCCTTTTTCCGCTGGACGAACTTGGCGCCCCGGCCTTCGGGCGGTTATTTTTGGGCGCGGCTGTGCCCGCGGCCTATTTTTGGCACACGGAGGCCCCTCGCAAAGTCTCGCGCCATTCCGAGTCCGGCGGACGAAGTTGGCCAGCCCCACCCCCCAAGGCTATAGCCCACCCGTTTTTGTGGCCTTTTTCCGCTGGACGAACTTGGCGCCCCGGCCTTCGGGCGGTTATTTTTGGGCGCGGCTGTGCCCGCGGCCTATTTTTGGCACACGGAGGCCCCTCGCAAAGTCTCGCGCCATTCCGAGTCCGGCGGACGAAGTTGGCCAGCCCCACCCCCCAAGGCTATAGCCCACCCGTTTTTGTGGCCTTTTTCCGCTGGACGAACTTGGCGCCCCGGCCTTCGGGCGGTTATTTTTGGGCGCGGCTGTGCCCGCGGCCTATTTTTGGCACACGGAGGCCCCTCGCAAAGTCTCGCGCCATTCCGAGTCCGGCGGACGAAGTTGGCCAGCCCCACCCCCCAAGGCTATAGCCCACCCGTTTTTGTGGCCTTTTTCCGCTGGACGAACTTGGCGCCCCGGCCTTCGGGCGGTTATTTTTGGGCGCGGCTGTGCCCGCGGCCTATTTTTGGCACACGGAGGCCCCTCGCAAAGTCTCGCGCCATTCCGAGTCCGGCGGACGAAGTTGGCCAGCCCCACCCCCCAAGGCTATAGCCCACCCGTTTTTGTGGCCTTTTTCCGCTGGACGAACTTGGCGCCCCGGCCTTCGGGCGGTTATTTTTGGGCGCGGCTGTGCCCGCGGCCTATTTTTGGCACACGGAGGCCCCTTGCAAAGTCTCGCGCCATTCCGAGTCCGGCGGACGAAGTTGGCCAGCCCCACCCCCCAAGGCTATAGCCCACCCGTTTTTGTGGCCTTTTTCCGCTGGACGAACTTGGCGCCCCGGCCTTCGGGCGGTTATTTTTGGGCGCGGCTGTGCCCGCGGCCTATTTTTGGCACACGGAGGCCCCTCGCAAAGTCTCGCGCCATTCCGAGTCCGGCGGACGAAGTTGGCCAGCCCCACCCCCCAAGGCTATAGCCCACCCGTTTTTGTGGCCTTTTTCCGCTGGACGAACTTGGCGCCCCGGCCTTCGGGCGGTTATTTTTGGGCGCGGCTGTGCCCGCGGCCTATTTTTGGCACACGGAGGCCCCTCGCAAAGTCTCGCGCCATTCCGAGTCCGGCGGACGAAGTTGGCCAGCCCCACCCCCCAAGGCTATAGCCCACCCGTTTTTGTGGCCTTTTTCCGCTGGACGAACTTGGCGCCCCGGCCTTCGGGCGGTTATTTTTGGGCGCGGCTGTGCCCGCGGCCTATTTTTGGCACACGGAGGCCCCTCGCAAAGTCTCGCGCCATTCCGAGTCCGGCGGACGAAGTTGGCCAGCCCCACCCCCCAAGGCTATAGCCCACCCGTTTTTGTGGCCTTTTTCCGCTGGACGAACTTGGCGCCCCGGCCTTCGGGCGGTTATTTTTGGGCGCGGCTGTGCCCGCGGCCTATTTTTGGCACACGGAGGACCCTCGCAAAGTCTCGCGCCATTCCGAGTCCGGCGGACGAAGTTGGCCAGCCCCACCCCCCAAGGCTATAGCCCACCCGTTTTTGTGGCCTTTTTCCGCTGGACGAACTTGGCGCCCCGGCCTTCGGGCGGTTATTTTTGGGCGCGGCTGTGCCCGCGGCCTATTTTTGGCACACGGAGGCCCCTCGCAAAGTCTCGCGCCATTCCGAGTCCGGCGGACGAAGTTGGCCAGCCCCACCCCCCAAGGCTATAGCCCACCCGTTTTTGTGGCCTTTTTCCGCTGGACGAACTTGGCGCCCCGGCCTTCGGGCGGTTATTTTTGGGCGCGGCTGTGCCCGCGGCCTATTTTTGGCACACGGAGGCCCCTCGCAATGTCTCGCGCCATTCCGAGTCCGGCGGACGAAGTTGGCCAGCCCCACCCCCCAAGGCTATAGCCCACCCGTTTTTGTGGCCTTTTTCCGCTGGACGAACTTGGCGCCCCGGCCTTCGGGCGGTTATTTTTGGGCGCGGCTGTGCCCGCGGCCTATTTTTGGCACACGGAGGCCCCTTGCAAAGTCTCGCGCCATTCCGAGTCCGGCGGACGAAGTTGGCCAGCCCCACCCCCCAAGGCTATAGCCCACCCGTTTTTGTGGCCTTTTTCCGCTGGACGAACTTGGCGCCCCGGCCTTCGGGCGGTTATTTTTGGGCGCGGCTGTGCCCGCGGCCTATTTTTGGCACACGGAGGCCGCTCGCAAAGTCTCGCGCCATTCCGAGTCCGGCGGACGAAGTTGGCCAGCCCCACCCCCCAAGGCTATAGCCCACCCGTTTTTGTGGCCTTTTTCCGCTGGACGAACTTGGCGCCCCGGCCTTCGGGCGGTTATTTTTGGGCGCGGCTGTGCCCGCGGCCTATTTTTGGCACACGGAGGCCCCTCGCAAAGTCTCGCGCCATTCCGAGTCCGGCGGACGAAGTTGGCCAGCCCCACCCCCCAAGGCTATAGCCCACCCGTTTTTGTGGCCTTTTTCCGCTGGACGAACTTGGCGCCCCGGCCTTCGGGCGGTTATTTTTGGGCGCGGCTGTGCCCGCGGCCTATTTTTGGCACACGGAGGCCACTCGCAAAGTCTCGCGCCATTCCGAGTCCGGCGGACGAAGTTGGCCAGCCCCACCCCCCAAGGCTATAGCCCACCCGTTTTTGTGGCCTTTTTCCGCTGGACGAACTTGGCGCCCCGGCCTTCGGGCGGTTATTTTTGGGCGCGGCTGTGCCCGCGGCCTATTTTTGGCACACGGAGGCCACTCGCAAAGTCTCGCGCCATTCCGAGTCCGGCGGACGAAGTTGGCCAGCCCCACCCCCCAAGGCTATAGCCCACCCGTTTTTGTGGCCTTTTTCCGCTGGACGAACTTGGCGCCCCGGCCTTCGGGCGGTTATTTTTGGGCGCGGCTGTGCCCGCGGCCTATTTTTGGCACACGGAGGCCCCTCGCAAAGTCTCGCGCCATTCCGAGTCCGGCGGACGAAGTTGGCCAGCCCCACCCCCCAAGGCTATAGCCCACCCGTTTTTGTGGCCTTTTTCCGCTGGACGAACTTGGCGCCCCGGCCTTCGGGCGGTTATTTTTGGGCGCGGCTGTGCCCGCGGCCTATTTTTGGCACACGGAGGCCGCTCGCAAAGTCTCGCGCCATTCCGAGTCCGGCGGACGAAGTTGGCCAGCCCCACCCCCCAAGGCTATAGCCCACCCGTTTTTGTGGCCTTTTTCCGCTGGACGAACTTGGCGCCCCGGCCTTCGGGCGGTTATTTTTGGGCGCGGCTGTGCCCGCGGCCTATTTTTGGCACACGGAGGCCCCTCGCAAAGTCTCGCGCCATTCCGAGTCCGGCGGACGAAGTTGGCCAGCCCCACCCCCCAAGGCTATAGCCCACCCGTTTTTGTGGCCTTTTTCCGCTGGACGAACTTGGCGCCCCGGCCTTCGGGCGGTTATTTTTGGGCGCGGCTGTGCCCGCGGCCTATTTTTGGCACACGGAGGCCCCTCGCAAAGTCTCGCGCCATTCCGAGTCCGGCGGACGAAGTTGGCCAGCCCCACCCCCCAAGGCTATAGCCCACCCGTTTTTGTGGCCTTTTTCCGCTGGACGAACTTGGCGCCCCGGCCTTCGGGCGGTTATTTTTGGGCGCGGCTGTGCCCGCGGCCTATTTTTGGCACACGGAGGCCCCTCGCAAAGTCTCGCGCCATTCCGAGTCCGGCGGACGAAGTTGGCCAGCCCCACCCCCCAAGGCTATAGCCCACCCGTTTTTGTGGCCTTTTTCCGCTGGACGAACTTGGCGCCCCGGCCTTCGGGCGGTTATTTTTGGGCGCGGCTGTGCCCGCGGCCTATTTTTGGCACACGGAGGCCGCTCGCAAAGTCTCGCGCCATTCCGAGTCCGGCGGACGAAGTTGGCCAGCCCCACCCCCCAAGGCTATAGCCCACCCGTTTTTGTGGCCTTTTTCCGCTGGACGAACTTGGCGCCCCGGCCTTCGGGCGGTTATTTTTGGGCGCGGCTGTGCCCGCGGCCTATTTTTGGCACACGGAGGCTCCTCGCAAAGTCTCGCGCCATTCCGAGTCCGGCGGACGAAGTTGGCCAGCCCCACCCCCCAAGGCTATAGCCCACCCGTTTTTGTGGCCTTTTTCCGCTGGACGAACTTGGCGCCCCGGCCTTCGGGCGGTTATTTTTGGGCGCGGCTTTGCCCGCGGCCTATTTTTGGCACACGGAGGCCCCTCGCAAAGTCTCGCGCCATTCCGAGTCCGGCGGACGAAGTTGGCCAGCCCCACCCCCCAAGGCTATAGCCCACCCGTTTTTGTGGCCTTTTTCCGCTGGACGAACTTGGCGCCCCGGCCTTCGGGCGGTTATTTTTGGGCGCGGCTTTGCCCGCGGCCTATTTTTGGCACACGGAGGCCCCTCGCAAAGTCTCGCGCCATTCCGAGTCCGGCGGACGAAGTTGGCCAGCCCCACCCCCCAAGGCTATAGCCCACCCGTTTTTGTGGCCTTTTTCCGCTGGACGAACTTGGCGCCCCGGCCTTCGGGCGGTTATTTTTGGGCGCGGCTTTGCCCGCGGCCTATTTTTGGCACACGGAGGCCCCTCGCAAAGTCTCGCGCCATTCCGAGTCCGGCGGACGAAGTTGGCCAGCCCCACCCCCCAAGGCTATAGCCCACCCGTTTTTGTGGCCTTTTTCCGCTGGACGAACTTGGCGCCCCGGCCTTCGGGCGGTTATTTTTGGGCGCGGCTTTGCCCGCGGCCTATTTTTGGCACACGGAGGCCCCTCGCAAAGTCTCGCGCCATTCCGAGTCCGGCGGACGAAGTTGGCCAGCCCCACCCCCCAAGGCTATAGCCCACCCGTTTTTGTGGCCTTTTTCCGCTGGACGAACTTGGCGCCCCGGCCTTCGGGCGGTTATTTTTGGGCGCGGCTTTGCCCGCGGCCTATTTTTGGCACACGGAGGCCCCTCGCAAAGTCTCGCGCCATTCCGAGTCCGGCGGACGAAGTTGGCCAGCCCCACCCCCCAAGGCTATAGCCCACCCGTTTTTGTGGCCTTTTTCCGCTGGACGAACTTGGCGCCCCGGCCTTCGGGCGGTTATTTTTGGGCGCGGCTTTGCCCGCGGCCTATTTTTGGCACACGGAGGCCCCTCGCAAAGTCTCGCGCCATTCCGAGTCCGGCGGACGAAGTTGGCCAGCCCCACCCCCCAAGGCTATAGCCCACCCGTTTTTGTGGCCTTTTTCCGCTGGACGAACTTGGCGCCCCGGCCTTCGGGCGGTTATTTTTGGGCGCGGCTTTGCCCGCGGCCTATTTTTGGCACACGGAGGCCCCTCGCAAAGTCTCGCGCCATTCCGAGTCCGGCGGACGAAGTTGGCCAGCCCCACCCCCCAAGGCTATAGCCCACCCGTTTTTGTGGCCTTTTTCCGCTGGACGAACTTGGCGCCCCGGCCTTCGGGCGGTTATTTTTGGGCGCGGCTTTGCCCGCGGCCTATTTTTGGCACACGGAGGCCCCTCGCAAAGTCTCGCGCCATTCCGAGTCCGGCGGACGAAGTTGGCCAGCCCCACCCCCCAAGGCTATAGCCCACCCGTTTTTGTGGCCTTTTTCCGCTGGACGAACTTGGCGCCCCGGCCTTCGGGCGGTTATTTTTGGGCGCGGCTTTGCCCGCGGCCTATTTTTGGCACACGGAGGCCCCTCGCAAAGTCTCGCGCCATTCCGAGTCCGGCGGACGAAGTTGGCCAGCCCCACCCCCCAAGGCTATAGCCCACCCGTTTTTGTGGCCTTTTTCCGCTGGACGAACTTGGCGCCCCGGCCTTCGGGCGGTTATTTTTGGGCGCGGCTTTGCCCGCGGCCTATTTTTGGCACACGGAGGCCCCTCGCAAAGTCTCGCGCCATTCCGAGTCCGGCGGACGAAGTTGGCCAGCCCCACCCCCCAAGGCTATAGCCCACCCGTTTTTGTGGCCTTTTTCCGCTGGACGAACTTGGCGCCCCGGCCTTCGGGCGGTTATTTTTGGGCGCGGCTTTGCCCGCGGCCTATTTTTGGCACACGGAGGCCCCTCGCAAAGTCTCGCGCCATTCCGAGTCCGGCGGACGAAGTTGGCCAGCCCCACCCCCCAAGGCTATAGCCCACCCGTTTTTGTGGCCTTTTTCCGCTGGACGAACTTGGCGCCCCGGCCTTCGGGCGGTTATTTTTGGGCGCGGCTTTGCCCGCGGCCTATTTTTGGCACACGGAGGCCCCTCGCAAAGTCTCGCGCCATTCCGAGTCCGGCGGACGAAGTTGGCCAGCCCCACCCCCCAAGGCTATAGCCCACCCGTTTTTGTGGCCTTTTTCCGCTGGACGAACTTGGCGCCCCGGCCTTCGGGCGGTTATTTTTGGGCGCGGCTTTGCCCGCGGCCTATTTTTGGCACACGGAGGCCCCTCGCAAAGTCTCGCGCCATTCCGAGTCCGGCGGACGAAGTTGGCCAGCCCCACCCCCCAAGGCTATAGCCCACCCGTTTTTGTGGCCTTTTTCCGCTGGACGAACTTGGCGCCCCGGCCTTCGGGCGGTTATTTTTGGGCGCGGCTTTGCCCGCGGCCTATTTTTGGCACACGGAGGCCCCTCGCAAAGTCTCGCGCCATTCCGAGTCCGGCGGACGAAGTTGGCCAGCCCCACCCCCCAAGGCTATAGCCCACCCGTTTTTGTGGCCTTTTTCCGCTGGACGAACTTGGCGCCCCGGCCTTCGGGCGGTTATTTTTGGGCGCGGCTTTGCCCGCGGCCTATTTTTGGCACACGGAGGCCCCTCGCAAAGTCTCGCGCCATTCCGAGTCCGGCGGACGAAGTTGGCCAGCCCCACCCCCCAAGGCTATAGCCCACCCGTTTTTGTGGCCTTTTTCCGCTGGACGAACTTGGCGCCCCGGCCTTCGGGCGGTTATTTTTGGGCGCGGCTTTGCCCGCGGCCTATTTTTGGCACACGGAGGCCCCTCGCAAAGTCTCGCGCCATTCCGAGTCCGGCGGACGAAGTTGGCCAGCCCCACCCCCCAAGGCTATAGCCCACCCGTTTTTGTGGCCTTTTTCCGCTGGACGAACTTGGCGCCCCGGCCTTCGGGCGGTTATTTTTGGGCGCGGCTTTGCCCGCGGCCTATTTTTGGCACACGGAGGCCCCTCGCAAAGTCTCGCGGCATTCCGAGTCCGGCGGACGAAGTTGGCCAGCCCCACCCCCCAAGGCTATAGCCCACCCGTTTTTGTGGCCTTTTTCCGCTGGACGAACTTGGCGCCCCGGCCTTCGGGCGGTTATTTTTGGGCGCGGCTTTGCCCGCGGCCTATTTTTGGCACACGGAGGCCCCTCGCAAAGTCTCGCGCCATTCCGAGTCCGGCGGACGAAGTTGGCCAGCCCCCCCCCCCAAGGCTATAGCCCACCCGTTTTTGTGGCCTTTTTCCGCTGGACGAACTTGGCGCCCCGGCCTTCGGGCGGTTATTTTTGGGCGCGGCTTTGCCCGCGGCCTATTTTTGGCACACGGAGGCCCCTCGCAAAGTCTCGCCCCATTCCGAGTCCGGCGGACGAAGTTGGCCAGCCCCCCCCCCCAAGGCTATAGCCCACCCGTTTTTGTGGCCTTTTTCCGCTGGACGAACTTGGCGCCCCGGCCTTCGGGCGGTTATTTTTGGGCGCGGCTTTGCCCGCGGCCTATTTTTGGCACACGGAGGCCCTTCGCAAAGTCTCGCCCCATTCCGAGTCCGGCGGACGAAGTTGGCCAGCCCCCCCCCCCAAGGCTATAGCCCACCCGTTTTTGTGGCCTTTTTCCGCTGGACGAACTTGGCGCCCCGGCCTTCGGGCGGTTATTTTTGGGCGCGGCTTTGCCCGCGGCCTATTTTTGGCACACGGAGGCCCCTCGCAAAGTCTCGCGGCATTCCGAGTCCGGCGGACGAAGTTGGCCAGCCCCCCCCCCCAAGGCTATAGCCCACCCGTTTTTGTGGCCTTTTTCCGCTGGACGAACTTGGCGCCCCGGCCTTCGGGCGGTTATTTTTGGGCGCGGCTTTGCCCATGGCCTATTTTTGGCACACGGAGGCCCCTCGCAAAGTCTCACTCCATTCCGAGTCCGGCGGACGAACTTCGCCAGCCCCCCCAACCAAGGCTATAGCCCACCCGTTTTTTGGCCATTTTTCCGCTGGGGGGTTTTGACACCACGACCTTCGGGCACTTAATTTTGGGCGTGGCTTTGCCCGCGGCTTAATTTTGGAACCCCAAGGCCCCTCGCAAAGTCTCGCCCCATTCCGAGTCCGGCGGACGAACTTCGCCCGCGCCCCCCGCGAAGGCGATAGCCCACCCGTTTTTTGGCGATTTTTCCGCTGGGGGGTTCTGGCACCAGGATATTCGGGCGCATATTTTTGGGCGCAGCTTTGCCCGCAGCTTATTTTTAGTACCCCGAGGCCCCTTGCAAAGTCTCGCCCCATTCCGAGCCCGGCGGACGAACTTTGCCAGCGCCCCCCACCAAGACTATAGCCCACCCGTTTTTTGGCCATTTTTCCGCTGGGGGGTTTTGGCACCACGACCTTCGGGCGCTTATTTTTGGGCGTGGCTTTGGCGGCGGCTTATTTTTGGCACCCCGAGGCCCCTCGCGAAGTCTCGCCCCATTCCGAGTCCGGCGGACGAACTTTGCCCGCGCCCCCCACCAAGGCTATAGCCCACCCATTTTTTGGCCATTTTTCCGCTGGGGGCTTTTGGCACCAGGATCTTCGGGCGCGGCTTTTCCCGTGGCTTATTTTTGGCTCCCCGAGGCCCCTCGCAAAGTCTCGCCCCATTCCGAGTCCGGCGGACGAACTTCGCCCGCGCCCCCCACCAAGCCTATAGCCCACCAGTTTTTTGGCCATTTTTCCGCTGGGGGGTTTTGGCACCACGACCTTCGGGCGCTTATTTTTGGGCGCGGCTTATTTTTGGCTCCCCGAGGCCCCTCGCAAAGTCTCGCCCCATTCCGAGTCCGGCGGACGAACTTCGCCCGCGCCCCCCACCAAGGCTATAGCCCACCCGTATTTTGGCCATTTTTCCGCTGGGGGATTTTGGCACCACGATCTTCGGGGGATTATTTTTTAACGCGGCTTTGCCCACGGCTTATTTTTGGCACCCTGAGGCCCCTCGCAAAGTCTCGCCCCATTCCGAGTCTGGCGGACGAACTTCGCCCGCGCATTCCACCAAGGCTATAGCCCACCCGTTTTTTGGCCATTTTTCGGTTGGGGGGTTTTGGCACCACGACCTTCGGACGCTTATTTTTGGGTACGGCTTTGCCCGTGGCTAATTTTTGGCACCCCAAGGCCCCTCGCGAAGTCTCACCCCATTCCGAGTCCGGCGGACGAACTTTGCCCGCGCCCCCCACCAAGGCTATAGCCCACCCGTTTTTTGGCCCTTTTTCCGCTGGGGGCTTTTGGCACCAGGATCTTCGGGCGCGGCTTTGCCCGTGGCTTATTTTTGGCTCCCCGAGGCCCCTCGCAAAGTCTCGCCCCATTCCGAGTCCGGCGGACAAACTTCGCCCGCACCCCCCACCAAGCCTATAGCCCACCAGTTTTTTGGCCATTTTTCCGCTGGGGGGTTTTGGCACCACGACCTTCGGGCGATTATTTTTGGGCGCGGCTTATTTTTGGCTACCCGAGGCCCCTCGCAAAGTCTCACCCCATTCCGAGTCCGGCGGACGAACTTCGCCCGCGCATTCCACCAAGGCTATAGCCCACCCGTTTTTTGGCCATTTTTCCGTTGGGGGGTTTTGGCACCACGACCTTCGGACGCTTATTTTTGGGTGCGGCTTTGCCCGTGGCTAATTTTTGGCACCCCGAGGCCCCTCGCAAAGTCTCGTCCCATTCCGAGTCCGGCGGACGAACATCGCCCGCGCCTCCACCAAGCCTATAGCCCACCCGTTTTTTGGCCATTTTTCCGCTGGGGGGTTTTACCACCATGATCTTCGGGCGCTTATTTTTGGCCGCGGCTTATTTTTGGCACCCCGAGGCCCCTCGCCAAGGCTAGCCCCATTCCGAGTCCGGCGGATGAACTTCGCCCGCGCCCCCCACCAAGGCTATAGCCCACCCGTTTTTTGGCCATTTTTCCGTTGGGGGGTTTTGGCACCACGACCTTCGGACGCTTATTTTTGGGTGCGGCTTTGCCCGTGGCTAATTTTTGGCACCCCGAGGCCCCTCGCAAAGTCTCGTCCCATTCCGAGTCCGGCGGACGAACTTCGCCCGCGCCCCCACCAAGGCTATAGCCCACCCGTTTTTTGGCCATTTTTCCGCTGGGGGGTTTTGGCACCACGACCTTCGGCCAATTATTTTTGGGCGCGGCTTTGCCCGCGGCTTATTTTTGGTACCCCGAGGCCCCTCGTAAAGTCTCGTCCCATTTCGAGTCCGGCGGACGAACTTCACCCGCGCCCTCAACCAAGGCTAAAGCCCACCCGTTTTTTGGCCATTTTTCCGCTGGGGGGTTTTGGCACCACGACCTTCTGGCACTTATTTTTGGGCGCGGCTTTGCCCGCGGCTTATTTTTGGCACCCCGAGTCCCCTCGCAAAGTCTCGCCCCCATTCCGAGTCCGACGGACGTACTTCGCCCGCGCCCCCCACCAAGGCTATAGCCCACCCGTTTTTTGGCCATTTTTCCGCTGGGGGGTTTTGGCACCGCGACCTTCGGCCAATTATTTTTGGGCGCGGCTTTGCCCGCGGCTTATTTTTGGCACCCCGAGGCCCCTCGTAAAGTCTCGTCCCATTCCGAGTCCGGCGGACGAACTTCACCCGCGCCCTCAACCATGGCTAAAGCCCACCCGTTTTTTGGCCATTTTTCCGCTGGGGGGTTTTGGCACCACGACCTTCGGGCACTTATTTTTGGGCGCGGTTGTGCCCGCGGCCTATTTTTGGCACGCGGAGGCTGCCCGCAAAGTCTCCCCCATTCCGAGTCCGGCGGACGAAGTTGGCCAGCCCCTCCCCCCAAGGCTATAGCGCACCCGTTTTTTGGCCATTTTTCCGCTGGGGGGTTTGGGCGCGCCGACCTTCGGGGGGTTATTTTTGGGCGCGGCTGTGACCGAGTCCTATTTTTGGCACGCGGAGGCCGTTCGCAAAGTCTCGCCCCATTCCGAGTCCGGCGGACGAAGTTGGCCAGCCCCTCCCCCCAAGGCTATAGCGCACCCGTTTTTTGGCCATTTTTCCGCTGGGGGGTTTGGGCGCGCTGACTTTCGGAGGGTTTTTTTTGGGCGCGGCTGTGCCCGCTGCCTATTTTTGGCATGCGGAGGCCGCTCGCAAAGTCTCGCCCCATTCCGAGTCCGGCGGACGAAGTTGGCCAGCCCCTCCCCCCAAGGCTATAGCCCACCCGTTTTTTGGCCATTTTTCCGCTGGGGGGTTTGGGCGCGCCGACCTTCGGGGGTTATTTTTGGGCGCGGCTGTGCCCGCGGCCTATTTTTGGCACGCGGAGGCCGCTCGCAAAGTCTCGCCCCATTCCGAGTCCGGCGGACGAAGTGGGCCAGCCCCTCCACCCAAGGCTATAGCGCACCCATTTTTTGGCCACTTATCCGCTGGGGGGTTTGGGCGCGCCGACCTTCGGGTGGTTATTTTTGGGCGCGGCTGTGCCCGCGGCCTATTTTTGGCACGCGGAGGCCGCTCGCAAAGTCTCGCCCCATTCCGAGTCCGGCGGACGAAGTTGGCCAGCCCCTCCCCCCAAGGCTATAGCGCACCCGTTTTTTGGCCATTTTTCCGCTGGGGGGTTTGGGCGCGCCGACCTTCGGGGGGTTATTTTTGGGCGCGGCTGTGCCCGCGGCCTATTTTTGGCACGCGGAGGCCGCTCGCAAAGTCTCGCCCCATTCCGAGTCCGGCGGACGAAGTTGGCCAGCCCCTCCCCCCAAGGCTATAGCGCACCTGTTTTTTGGCCATTTTTCCGCTGGGGGATTTGGGCGTGCCGACCTTCGGGGGTTTATTTTTGGACGCGGCTGTGCCCGCGGCCTATTTTTTGCATGTGGAGGCCACTCGCAAAGTCTCGCCCCATTCCGAGTCCGGCGGACGAAGTTGGCCAGCCCCTCCCCCCAGGGCTATAGCGCACCCGTTTTTTGGCAATTTTTCCGCTGGGGGTTTGGGCGAGCCGACCTTCGGGGGGTTATTTTTGGGCGCGACTGTGCCCGCGGCCTATTTTCGGCACGCGTAGGGCACTCGCAAAGTCTCGTCCCATTCCGAGTCCGGCGGACGAAGTTGGCCAGCCCCTCCCCCCAAGGCTATAGCCCACCCGTTTTTTGGCCATTTTTCCGCTGGGGGGTTTGGGCGCGCCGACCTTCGGGGTATTATTTTTGGGCGCGGCTGTGCCCGCCGCCTATTTTTGGCACGCGGAGGGCACTCGCAAAGTCTCCCCCCATTCCGAGTCCGGCGGACGAAGTTGGCCAGCCCCTCCCTCCAAGGCTATAGTGCACCCGTTTTTTGGCCATTTTTCCGCTGGGGGGTTTGGGCGCACCGACCTTCGGGGGTTATTTTTGGGCGCGACTGTGCCGGCGGCCTATTTTTGGCACGCGGAGGTCGCTTGCAAAGTCTCACCCCATTCCGAGTCTGGCGGACGAAGTCGGCCAGCACCTCCCGCCAAGGCTATAGCCCACCCGTTTTTTGGCCATTTTTCCACTGGGGGGTTTGGGCGCGCCGATCTTCGGGGGGTTCTTTTTGGGCGCGGCTGTGCCCGCGGCCTATTTTTGGCACGCGGAGGCCGCTCGCAAAGTCTCACCCCATTCCGAGTCCGGCGGATGAAGTGGGCCGGTCCCTCCCCCCAAGGCTATAGCCCACCCGTTTTTTGGCCATATTTCCGCTGGGGGGTTTGGGCGCGCCGTCCTTCGGGGGGTTTGTTTTTGGGCGCGGCTATGCCTGCGGCCTATTTTTGGCACGCGGAGGCCGCTCGCAAAGTCTCCCACCATTCCGAGTCCGGCGGACGAAGTTGGCCAGCCCCTCCCTCCAAGGCCATAGTGCACCCGTTTTTTGGCCATTTTTCCGCTGGGGGGTTTGGGCGCGCCGACCTTCAGGGGTTATTTTTGGGCGCGACTGTGCCCGTGGCCTATTTTTGGCACGCGGAGGTCGCTCGCCAAGTCTCACCCCATTCCGAGTCTGGCGGACGAAGTCGGCCAGCCCCTCCCCCCAAGGCTATAGCCCACCCGTTTTTTGGCCATTTTTCCGCTGGGGGGTTTGGGCGCGCCGATCTTCGGGGGGTTATTTTTCGGCGCGGCTGTGCCCGCGGCCTATTTTTGGCACGCGGAGGCTGCCCGCAAAGTCTCACCCCATTCCGAGTCCGGCGGATGAAGTGGGCCGGTCCCTCCCCCCAAGGCTATAGCCCACCCATTTTTTGGCCATATTTCCGCTGGGGGGTTTGGGCGCGCCGACCTTCGGGGGTTATTTTTGGGCGCGACTGTGCCCGCGGCCTATTTTTCGCACGCGGAGGTCGCTCGCAAAGTCCTACCCCATTTAGAGTCTGGCGGACGAAGTCGGCCAGCCCCTCCCCCCAGGGCTCTAGCCCACCCGTTTTTTGGCCATTTTTCCGCTGGGGGTTTTCGGCGAGCCGACCTTCGGCGGCTTATTTTTCGGCGCGACTGTGCCCGCGGCCTATTTTCGGCACGCGGAGGTCGCTCGCAAAGTCTCGCCCCATTCCGAGTCTGGCGGACGAAGTTGGCCAGCCCCTCCCCCCAAGGCTATAGCCCACCCGTTTTTTGGCCATTTTTCCGCTGGGGGGTTTGGGCGCGCCGACCTTCGGGGGATTATTTTTGGGCGCGGCTGTGCCCGCGGGTTATTTTTGGCACGCGGAGGCCGCTCGCAAAGTCTCACCCCATTCCGACTCCGGCGGACGAAGTCGGCCAGCCCCTCCCCCCAAGGCTCTAGCCCACCCGTTTTTTGGCCATTTTTCCGCTGGGGGTTTTCGGCGAGCCGACCTTCGGCGGGTTATTTTTCGGCGCGACTGTGTCCGCGGCCTATTTTCGGCACGCGGAGGTCGCTCGCAAAGTCTCGCCCCATTCCGAGTCCGGCGGACGAAGTTGGCCAGCCCCTCCCCCCAAGGCTCTAGCCCACCCGTTTTTTGGCCATTTTTCCGCTGGGGGTTTTCGGCGAGCCGACCTTCGGCGGGTTATTTTTCGGCGCGGCTGTGCCCGCGGCCTATTTTTGGCACGCGGAGGCCGCTCGCAAAGTCTCGCCCCATTCCGAGTCCGGCGGACGAAGTTGGCCAGCCCCTCCCCCCAAGGCTATAGCCCACCCGTTTTTTGGCCATTTTTCCGCTGGGGGGTTTGGGCGCGCCGACCTTCGGGGGGTTATTTTTGGGCGCGGCTGTGCCCGCGGCCTATTTTTGGCACGCGGAGGCCGCTCGCAAAGTCTCACCCCATTCCGACTCCGGCGGACGAAGTTGGCCAGCCCCTCCACCCAAGGCTATAGCGCACCCGTTTTTTGGCCTTTTTTCCGCTGGGGGGTTTTGGCACCACGACCTTCGGGCGCGGCTTTGCCCACGGCTTATTTTTGGTACCCCGAGGCCCCACGCAAAGTCTCGCCCCATTCCGAGTCCGGCGGACGAACTTCGCCCGCGCTCCCCACCAAGGCTATAGCCCACCCGTTTTTTGGCCATTTTTCCGCGGGGGGGTATTGGCACCACGACCTTCGGGGGCTTATTTTTGGGCGTGACCTTGACCGCGGCTTATTTTTGGCACCCCGAAGCCCCTCGCAAAGTCTCGCCCCATTCCGAGTCTGGCGGACGAACTTCGCACGCGCCCCCCACCAAGGCAATAGCCCACCCGTTCTTTGGCCATTTTTCCGCTGGGGGGTTTTGGCACCACGACCTTCGGGCGCTTATTTTTGGGCGTGGCTTTGCCCGCGGCTTATTTTTGGCACCCAAAGGCCCCTCGCAAAGTGTCGACCCATTCCGAGTCCGGCGGACGAACATCGCCCGCGCCCCCCACCAAGGCTATTGCCCACCCGTTTTTTGGCCATTTTTCCGCTGGGGGGTTTTGGCACCACGACCTTCGGGGTCATATTTTTGGGCGCGGCTTTGTCCGTGGCTTATTTTTGGCACCCCGAGGCCCCTCGCAAAGTCTCGCCCCAATCCGAGTCCGGCGGACGAACTTCGCCCGCGCCCCGCACCAAGGCTATAGCCCACCCGTTTTTTGACCATTTTTCCGCTGGGGGGTTTTGACACCACGACCTTCGGGCACTTATTTTTGCTCGCGGCTTTGCACGTGGCTTATTTATGGCCCCCCGAGGTCCGTCGCAAAGTCTCGTCCCATTCCGAGTCCGGCGGACGAACTTCGCCCGCGCCCCCCACCAAGGCTGTAGCCCACCCGTGTTTTGGCCATTTTTCGGCTGGGGGGTTTTGGCACCACAACCTTCAGGGACTTATTTTTTAGCGCGGCTTTGCCCGCGGCTTATTTTTGGCACCCTGAATCCCCTCGTAAAGTCTCGCCCCATTCCGAGTCCGGCGGACGAAGTTGGCCAGCCCCTCCACCCAAGGCTATAGCGCACCCGTTTTTTGGCCATTTTTCCGCTGGGGGTTTTTGGCACCACGACCTTCGGGCGTGGCTTTGCCCACGGCTTATTTTTGGTACCCCGAGGCCCCACGCAAAGTCTCGCCCCATTCCGAGTCCGGCGGACGAACTTCGCCCGCGCTCCCCACCAAGGCTATAGCCTACCCGTTTTTTGGCCATTTTTCCGCTGGGGGGTTTTGGCACCACAACCTTCGGGGACTTATTTTTGAGCGCGGCTTTGCCCGCGGCTTATTTTTGGCACCCCGAATCCCCTCGTAAAGTCTCGCCCCATTCCGAGTCCAGCGGACGAACTTCGCCCGCGCCCCCCACCTAGGCTATAGCCCACCCGTTTTTTGGCCATTTTTCCGCTGGGGGGTGTTGGCACCACGACCTTCAGGTGCTCATTTTTGTTCACGGCTTTGCCCGCGGCTTATTTTTGGCACCCTGAGGCCCCTCGCAAAGTCTCGCCCCATTCCGAGTCCGGCGGACGAACTTCGCCCGCGCTCCCCACCAAGGCTATAGCCCACCCGTTTTTTGGCCATTTTTCCGCGGGGGGGTATTGGCACCACGACCTTCGGGGGCTTATTTTTGGGCGTGACCTTGACCGCGGCTTATTTTTGGCACCCCGAGGCCCCTCGCAAAGTCTCGCCCCATTCCGAGTCTGGCGGACGAACTTCGCACGCGCCCCCCACCAAGGCTATAGCCCACCCGATTTTTGGCCATTTTTCCGCTGGGGGGTTTTGGCACGATGACCTTCGCGCGCTTATTTTTGGGTGCGGCTTTGTCCGCGGCTTATTTTTGGCACCCCGAGGCCCCTCGTAAAGTCTCGCCCCATTCCGAGTCCGGCGGACGAACTTCGCCCGCCCCCCCCACCAAGGCAATAGCCCACCCGTTCTTTGGCCATTTTTCCGTTGGGGGGTTTTGGTACCACGACCTTCGGGCGCTTATTTTTGGGCGCGGCTTTGCCCGCGGCTTATTTTCGGCACCCCAAGGCCCCTCACAAAGTGTCGCCCCATTCCGAGTCCGGCGGACGAACATCGCCCGCGCCCCCCACCAAGGCTATTGCCCACCCGTTTTTTGGCCATTTTTCCGCTGGGGGGTTTTGGCACCACGACCTTCGGGGTCATATTTTTGGGCACGGCTTTGTCCGTGGCTTATTTTTGGCACCCCGAGGCCCCTCGCAAAGTCTCGCCCCAATCCGAGTCCGGCGGACGAACTTCGCCCGCGCCCCGCACCAAGGCTATAGCCCACCCATTTTTTGACCATTTTTCCGCTGGGGGGTTTTGACACCACGACCTTCGGGCACTTATTTTTGCTCGCGGCTTTGCACGTGGCTTATTTATGGCCCCCCGAGGTCCGTCGCAAAGTCTCGTCCCATTCCGAGTCCGGCGGACGAACTTCGCCCGCGCCCCCCACCAAGGCTGTTGCCCACCCGTGTTTTGGCCATTTTTCGGCTGGGGGGTTTTGGCACCACAACCTTCAGGGACTTATTTTTTAGCGCGGCTTTGCCCGCGGCTTATTTTTGGCACCCTGAATCCCCTCGTAAAGTATCGCCCCATTCCGAGTCCGGCGGACGAACTTGGCCAGCCCCTCCACCCAAGGCTATAGCGCACCCGTTTTTTGGCCATTTTTCTGCTGGGGGTTTTTGGCACCACGACCTTCGGGCGCGGCTTTGCCCACGGCTTATTTTTGGCACCCCGAGGCCCCACGCAAAGTCTCGCCCCATTCCGAGTCCGGCGGACGAACTTCGCCCGTGCTGCCCACCAAGGCTATAGCCCACCCGTTTTTTGGCCATTTTTCCGCTGGGGGGTTTTGGCACCACAACCTTCGGGGACTTATTTTTGAGCGCGGCTTTGCCCGCGGCTTATTTTTGGCACCCCGAATCCCCTCGTAAAGTCTCGCCCCATTCCGAGTCCGGCGGACGAACTTCGCCCGCGCCCCCCACCTAGGCTATAGCCCACCCGTTTTTTGGCCATTTTTCCGCTGGGGGGTGTTGGCACCACGACCTTCGGGTGCTCATTTTTGTTCACGGCTTTGGCCGCGGCTTATTTTTGGCACCCCGAGTCCCCTCACAAAGTCTCGCCCCATTCCGAGTCCGGCAGACGAACTTCGCCCGCGCCCCCCACCAAGGCTATAGCCCACCCGTTTTTTGGCCATTTTTCCGCTCGGGGGTTTTGGCACCGCGACCTTCGGGGTCTTATTTTTGGGCGCGGCTTTGCCCGCGATTTATTTTTGGCACCCCGAGGCCCTCGCAAAGTCTCACCCCATTCCGAGTCCGGCGGACGAACTTCGCCCGCGCCCCCCACCAAGGCTATAGCCCACCCGTTTTTTGGCCATTTTTCCGCTGGGGGGTTTGGGCGCGCCGACCTTCGGGGGGTTATTTTTGGGCGCGGCTGTGCCCGCGGCCTATTTTTGGCACGCGGAGGCCGCTCGCAAAGTCTCGCCCCATTCCGAGTCCGGCGGACGAAGTTGGCCAACCCCTCCCCCCAAGGCTATTGCCCACCCGTTTTTTGGCCATTTTTCCGCTGGGGGTTTTGGGCCCGCCGACCTTCGGGGGGTTATATTTGGGCGCGGCTGTGCCTGTGGCCTAGTTTTGGCACGCGAAGGCCGATCGCAAAGTCTCACCCCATTCCGAGTCCGGCGGACGAAGTCGGCCAGCCCCTCCCACCAAGGTTATAGCGCACCCGTTTTTTGGCCATTTTTCCGCTGGGGGGTTTGGGCGCGCCGACCTTCGGGTGGTTATTTTTGGGCGTGGCTGTGGCCGCGGCCTATTTTTGACATGCGGAGGCTGCTCGCAAAGGCTCGCCCCATTCCAAGTCCGGCGGACAAAGTTGGTCAGACCCTCCCCCCAAGTCTATAGCGCACCCGTTTTTTGGCCATTTTTCCGCTAGGGGGTTTGGGAGCGCCGACTTTCCGGTGGTTATTTTTGGGCACGGCTGTGACCGAGGCCAATATTTGGCACGCGGAGGACGTTCGCAAAGTCTCGCCCCATTCCGAGTCCGGCGGACGAAGTTGGCCAGCCCGTCCCCCTAATGTTATAGCGCACCCGTTTTTTGGCCATTTTTCCGCTGGGGGGTTTGGGCGCGCCGACCTTCGGGGGGTTATTTTTGGGCGCGGCTGTGCCCATGGCCTATTTTTGGCACGCGGAGGCCGCTCGCAATGTCTCGCTCCATTCGGTGTCCGGCGGACAAAGTTGGCCAGCCCCTCCCCGCAAGGCTATAGCCCACCCGTTTTTTGGCCATTTTTCCGCTGGCGGGTTTGGGCGCGCCGACCTTCGGGGGGTTATTTTTGGGTGCGGCTGTGCCGCGGCCTATTTTTAGCACGCGGACGCCGCTCCCAAAGTCTCGCCCCATTCCGAGTCCTGCGGACGAAGTTGGCCAGCCCCTCCCCCAAAGGCTATTGCGCACCCGTTTTTTGGCCATTTTTCCGCTGGGGGGTTTGGGCGCGCCGACATTCGGGGGGTTATTTTTGGGCGCGGCTGTGCCCACGGCCTATTTTTCTCACGCGGAGGCTGCGCACAAAGTCTCGCCCCATTCCGAGTCCGGCGGACGAAGTTGGCCAGCCCTTCCCCCCAAGGCTATAGCGCACCCGTTTTTTGGCCATTTTTCCGCTGGGGGGTTTGGGCGCGCCGACTTTCCGGCGATTATTTTTGGGCACGGCTGTGACCGAGGCCTATTTTTTGCACGCGGAGGACGTTTGCAAAGTCTCACCCCATTCCGAGTCCGGCGGACGAAGTTGGCCAGGCGTCCCCCCAATGTTATAGCGCACCCATTTTTTGGCCATTTTTCCGCTGGGGTGTTTGGGCGCGCCGACCTACGGGGGGTTATTATTGGGCGCGGTTGTGCCCGCGGCCTATTTTTGGCACGCGGAGGCCGCTTCCAAAGTCTCGCCCCATTCCGAGTCCTGCGGACGAAGTTGGCCAGCCCCTCCCCCAAAGGCTATTGCGCACCCGTTTTTTGGCCATTTTTCCGCTGGGGGGTTTGGGCGCGCCGACATTCGGGGGGTTATTTTTGGGCGCGGCTGTGCCCGCGACCTATATTTGTCACGCGGAAGCCGCTCGCAAAGTCTCGCCCCATTCCGAGTCCGGCGGACGAAGTTGGCCAGCCCCTCCCCACAAGGTTATAGCGCACCCGTTTTTTTGCCATTTTTCCGCTGGGGGGTTTGGGCGCGCCGACCTTCTGGGGGTTATTTTTGGGCACGGCTGTGACCGACGCCTATTTTTGGCACGCGGAGGACGTTTGCAAAGTCTCGCCCCATTCCGAGTCCGGCGGACGAAGTTGGCCAGCCCCTCCCGCCAAGGCTATAGCGCACCCGTTTTTTGGCCATTTTTCCGTAGGGGGCTTTGGGCGCGCCGACCTTCGGGGGGTTATTTTTGGGCGCGGCTGTGCCCGCGGCCAATTTTTGGCACGCGGAGGCCGCTCCCAAAGTCTCGACCCATTCCGAGTCCGGCGGACGAAGTTGGCCAGCCTCTCCCCCCAAGGCTATAGCGCTCCCTTTTTTGGCCATTTTTCCGCTGGGGGGTTTGGGCGCGCCGACATTCGGGGGGTTATTTTTGGGCGCGGTTGTGTCTGCGGCCTATTTTTGGCACGCGGAAGCCGCTCGCAAAGTCTCGCCCCATTCCGAGTCCGGCGGACGAAGTTGGCCAGCCCCTCCCCCCAAGGTTATAGCGCAACCGTTTTTTTGCCATTTTTCCGCTGGGGGGTTTGGGCGCGCCGACTTTCTGGGGGTTATTTTTGGGCACGGCTGTGACCGACGCCTATTTTTGGCACGCGGAGGACGTTTGCAAAGTCTCGCCCCATTCCGAGTCCGGCGGACGAAGTTGGCCAGCCACTCCCGCCAAGGCTATAGCGCACCCGTTTTTTGGCCATTTTTCCGCTGGGGTGTTTGGGCGCGCCGACCTTCGGGGGGTTATTATTGGGTGCGGTTGTGCCCGCGGCCTATTTTTGGCACGCGGAGGCCGCTCCCAAAGGCTCGCCCCATTCCGAGTCCTGCGGACGAAGTTGGCCAGCCCCTCCCCCAAAGGCTATTGCGCACCCGTTTTTTGGCCATTTTTCCGCTGGGGGGTTTGGGCGCGCCGACATTCGGGGGGTTATTTTTGGGCGCGGCTGTGCTCGCGGCTTATTTTTGGCACGCGGAAGCCGCTCGCAAAGTCTCGCTCCATTCCGAGTCCGGCGGACGAAGTTGGCCAGCCCCTCCCCCCAAGGCTATAGCCCACCCGTTTTTTGGCCATTTTTCCGCTGGGGGGTTTGGGCGCGCCGACCTTCGGGGGGTTATTTTTGGGCGCGGCTGTGCCCGCGGCCTATTTTTGGCACGCGGAGGCTGCTCACAAAGTCTTGCCGCATTCCGAGTCCGGCGGACGAAGTTGGCCAGCCGCTCCCCCCAAGGCTATAGCGCACCCGTTTTTTGGCCATTTTTCCGCTGGGGGGTTTGGGCGCGCCGACTTTCCGGCGGTTATTTCTGGGCACGGCTGTGACCGAGGCCTATTTTTGGCAGGTGGAGGACATTCACAAAGTCTCGCCCCATTCCAAGTCCGGCGGACGAAGTTGGCCAGCCTGTCCCCCCAATGTTATAGCGCACCCGTTTTTTGGCCATTTTTCCGCTGGGGGGTTTGGGCGCGCCGAGCTTCGGGGGGTTATTTTTGGGCGCGGCTGTGCCCGCGGCCTATTTTTGGCACGCGGAGGCTGCTCACAAAGTCTCGCCCCATTCCGAGTCCGGCGGACGAAGTTGGCCAGCCCCTCCCCCCAAGGCTATAGCGCACCCGTTTTTTGGCCATTTTTCCGCAGGGGGGTTTGTGCGCGCCGACTTTCCGGCGTTTATTTTTGGGCACGGCTGTGACCGAGGCCTATTTTTGGAACGCGGAGGACCTTCGCAAAGTCTCGCCCCATTCCAAGCCCGGCGGACAAAGTTGGCCAGCCCGTCACCCCAATGTTATAGCGCACCCGTTTTTTGGCCATTTTTCCGCTGGGGGGTATGGGCGCGCCGACATTCGGGGGGTTATTTTTGGGCGCGGCTGTGCCCGCGGCCTATATTTGGCACGCGGAAGCCGCTCGCAAAGTCTCGCCCCATTCCGAGTCCGGCGGACGAAGTTGGCCAGCCCCTCCCCACAAGGTTATAGCGCACCCGTTTTTTTGCCATTTTTCCGCTGGGGGGTTTGGGCGCGCCGACCTTCTGGGGGTTATTTTTGGGCACGGCTGTGACCGAAGCCTATTTTTGGCACGCGGAGGACGTTTGCAAAGTCTCGCCCCATTCCGAGTCTGGCGGACGAAGTCGGCCAGCCCCTCCCGCCAAGGCTATAGCGCACCCGTTTTTTGGCCATTTTTCCGTAGGGGGCTTTGGGCGCGCCGACCTTCGGGGGGTTATTTTTGGGCGCGGCTGTGCCCGCGGCCAATTTTTGGCACGCGGAGGCCGCTCCCAAAGTCTCGACCCATTCCGAGTACGGCGGACGAAGTTGGCCAGCCTCTCCCCCCAAGGCTATAGCGCTCCCTTTTTTGGCCATTTTTCCGCTGGGGGGTTTGGGCGCGCCGACCTTCGGGGGGTTATTTTTGGGCGCGGCTGTGCCCGCGGCCTATTTTTGGCACGCGGAGGCCGCTCGCAAAGTCTCGCCCCATTCCGAGTCCGGCGGACGAAGTTGGCCAGCCCCTCCCCCCAAGGCTATAGCCCACCCGTTTTTTGGCCATTTTTCCGCTGGGAGGTGTTGGCGCGCCGGCCTTCGGGCGGTTATTTTTGGGCGCGGCTGTGCCCGCGGCCTATTTTTGGCACACGGAGGACGTTCGCGAAGTCTCGCCCCATTCCGAGTCCGGCGGACGAAGTTGGCCAGCCCCACCCCCCAAGGCTATAGCCCACCCGTTTTTGTGGCCTTTTTCCGCTGGACGAACTTGGCGCCCCGGCCTTCGGGCGGTTATTTTTGGGCGCGGCTGTGCCCGCGGCCTATTTTTGGCACACGGAGGCCGCTCGCAAAGTCTCGCGCCATTCCGAGTCCGGCGGACGAAGTTGGCCAGCCCCACCCCCCAAGGCTATAGCCCACCCGTTTTTGTGGCCTTTTTCCGCTGGACGAACTTGGCGCCCCGGCCTTCGGGCGGTTATTTTTGGGCGCGGCTGTGCCCGCGGCCTATTTTTGGCACACGGAGGCCCCTCGCAAAGTCTCGCGCCATTCCGAGTCCGGCGGACGAAGTTGGCCAGCCCCACCCCCCAAGGCTATAGCCCACCCGTTTTTGTGGCCTTTTTCCGCTGGACGAACTTGGCGCCCCGGCCTTCGGGCGGTTATTTTTGGGCGCGGCTGTGCCCGCGGCCTATTTTTGGCACACGGAGGCCGCTCGCAAAGTCTCGCGCCATTCCGAGTCCGGCGGACGAAGTTGGCCAGCCCCACCCCCCAAGGCTATAGCCCACCCGTTTTTGTGGCCTTTTTCCGCTGGACGAACTTGGCGCCCCGGCCTTCGGGCGGTTATTTTTGGGCGCGGCTGTGCCCGCGGCCTATTTTTGGCACACGGAGGCCCCTCGCAAAGTCTCGCGCCATTCCGAGTCCGGCGGACGAAGTTGGCCAGCCCCACCCCCCAAGGCTATAGCCCACCCGTTTTTGTGGCCTTTTTCCGCTGGACGAACTTGGCGCCCCGGCCTTCGGGCGGTTATTTTTGGGCGCGGCTGTGCCCGCGGCCTATTTTTGGCACACGGAGGCCGCTCGCAAAGTCTCGCGCCATTCCGAGTCCGGCGGACGAAGTTGGCCAGCCCCACCCCCCAAGGCTATAGCCCACCCGTTTTTGTGGCCTTTTTCCGCTGGACGAACTTGGCGCCCCGGCCTTCGGGCGGTTATTTTTGGGCGCGGCTGTGCCCGCGGCCTATTTTTGGCACACGGAGGCCCCTCGCAAAGTCTCGCGCCATTCCGAGTCCGGCGGACGAAGTTGGCCAGCCCCACCCCCCAAGGCTATAGCCCACCCGTTTTTGTGGCCTTTTTCCGCTGGACGAACTTGGCGCCCCGGCCTTCGGGCGGTTATTTTTGGGCGCGGCTTTGCCCGCGGCCTATTTTTGGCACACGGAGGCCCCTCGCAAAGTCTCGCGCCATTCCGAGTCCGGCGGACGAAGTTGGCCAGCCCCACCCCCCAAGGCTATAGCCCACCCGTTTTTGTGGCCTTTTTCCGCTGGACGAACTTGGCGCCCCGGCCTTCGGGCGGTTATTTTTGGGCGCGGCTGTGCCCGCGGCCTATTTTTGGCACACGGAGGCCCCTCGCAAAGTCTCGCGCCATTCCGAGTCCGGCGGACGAAGTTGGCCAGCCCCACCCCCCAAGGCTATAGCCCACCCGTTTTTGTGGCCTTTTTCCGCTGGACGAACTTGGCGCCCCGGCCTTCGGGCGGTTATTTTTGGGCGCGGCTTTGCCCGCGGCCTATTTTTGGCACACGGAGGCCCCTCGCAAAGTCTCGCGCCATTCCGAGTCCGGCGGACGAAGTTGGCCAGCCCCACCCCCCAAGGCTATAGCCCACCCGTTTTTGTGGCCTTTTTCCGCTGGACGAACTTGGCGCCCCGGCCTTCGGGCGGTTATTTTTGGGCGCGGCTGTGCCCGCGGCCTATTTTTGGCACACGGAGGCCCCTCGCAAAGTCTCGCGCCATTCCGAGTCCGGCGGACGAAGTTGGCCAGCCCCACCCCCCAAGGCTATAGCCCACCCGTTTTTGTGGCCTTTTTCCGCTGGACGAACTTGGCGCCCCGGCCTTCGGGCGGTTATTTTTGGGCGCGGCTGTGCCCGCGGCCTATTTTTGGCACACGGAGGCCCCTCGCAAAGTCTCGCGCCATTCCGAGTCCGGCGGACGAAGTTGGCCAGCCCCACCCCCCAAGGCTATAGCCCACCCGTTTTTGTGGCCTTTTTCCGCTGGACGAACTTGGCGCCCCGGCCTTCGGGCGGTTATTTTTGGGCGCGGCTGTGCCCGCGGCCTATTTTTGGCACACGGAGGCCCCTCGCAAAGTCTCGCGCCATTCCGAGTCCGGCGGACGAAGTTGGCCAGCCCCACCCCCCAAGGCTATAGCCCACCCGTTTTTGTGGCCTTTTTCCGCTGGACGAACTTGGCGCCCCGGCCTTCGGGCGGTTATTTTTGGGCGCGGCTGTGCCCGCGGCCTATTTTTGGCACACGGAGGCCCCTCGCAAAGTCTCGCGGCATTCCGAGTCCGGCGGACGAAGTTGGCCAGCCCCACCCCCCAAGGCTATAGCCCACCCGTTTTTGTGGCCTTTTTCCGCTGGACGAACTTGGCGCCCCGGCCTTCGGGCGGTTATTTTTGGGCGCGGCTGTGCCCGCGGCCTATTTTTGGCACACGGAGGCCCCTCGCAAAGTCTCGCGGCATTCCGAGTCCGGCGGACGAAGTTGGCCAGCCCCACCCCCCAAGGCTATAGCCCACCCGTTTTTGTGGCCTTTTTCCGCTGGACGAACTTGGCGCCCCGGCCTTCGGGCGGTTATTTTTGGGCGCGGCTGTGCCCGCGGCCTATTTTTGGCACACGGAGGCCCCTCGCAAAGTCTCGCGGCATTCCGAGTCCGGCGGACGAAGTTGGCCAGCCCCACCCCCCAAGGCTATAGCCCACCCGTTTTTGTGGCCTTTTTCCGCTGGACGAACTTGGCGCCCCGGCCTTCGGGCGGTTATTTTTGGGCGCGGCTTTGCCCGCGGCCTATTTTTGGCACACGGAGGCCCCTCGCAAAGTCTCGCGGCATTCCGAGTCCGGCGGACGAAGTTGGCCAGCCCCACCCCCCAAGGCTATAGCCCACCCGTTTTTGTGGCCTTTTTCCGCTGGACGAACTTGGCGCCCCGGCCTTCGGGCGGTTATTTTTGGGCGCGGCTTTGCCCGCGGCCTATTTTTGGCACACGGAGGCCCCTCGCAAAGTCTCGCGGCATTCCGAGTCCGGCGGACGAAGTTGGCCAGCCCCACCCCCCAAGGCTATAGCCCACCCGTTTTTGTGGCCTTTTTCCGCTGGACGAACTTGGCGCCCCGGCCTTCGGGCGGTTATTTTTGGGCGCGGCTTTGCCCGCGGCCTATTTTTGGCACACGGAGGCCCCTCGCAAAGTCTCGCGGCATTCCGAGTCCGGCGGACGAAGTTGGCCAGCCCCACCCCCCAAGGCTATAGCCCACCCGTTTTTGTGGCCTTTTTCCGCTGGACGAACTTGGCGCCCCGGCCTTCGGGCGGTTATTTTTGGGCGCGGCTTTGCCCGCGGCCTATTTTTGGCACACGGAGGCCCCTCGCAAAGTCTCGCGGCATTCCGAGTCCGGCGGACGAAGTTGGCCAGCCCCACCCCCCAAGGCTATAGCCCACCCGTTTTTGTGGCCTTTTTCCGCTGGACGAACTTGGCGCCCCGGCCTTCGGGCGGTTATTTTTGGGCGCGGCTTTGCCCGCGGCCTATTTTTGGCACACGGAGGCCCCTCGCAAAGTCTCGCGGCATTCCGAGTCCGGCGGACGAAGTTGGCCAGCCCCACCCCCCAAGGCTATAGCCCACCCGTTTTTGTGGCCTTTTTCCGCTGGACGAACTTGGCGCCCCGGCCTTCGGGCGGTTATTTTTGGGCGCGGCTTTGCCCGCGGCCTATTTTTGGCACACGGAGGCCCCTCGCAAAGTCTCGCGGCATTCCGAGTCCGGCGGACGAAGTTGGCCAGCCCCACCCCCCAAGGCTATAGCCCACCCGTTTTTGTGGCCTTTTTCCGCTGGACGAACTTGGCGCCCCGGCCTTCGGGCGGTTATTTTTGGGCGCGGCTTTGCCCGCGGCCTATTTTTGGCACACGGAGGCCCCTCGCAAAGTCTCGCGCCATTCCGAGTCCGGCGGACGAAGTTGGCCAGCCCCACCCCCCAAGGCTATAGCCCACCCGTTTTTGTGGCCTTTTTCCGCTGGACGAACTTGGCGCCCCGGCCTTCGGGCGGTTATTTTTGGGCGCGGCTTTGCCCGCGGCCTATTTTTGGCACACGGAGGCCCCTCGCAAAGTCTCGCGGCATTCCGAGTCCGGCGGACGAAGTTGGCCAGCCCCACCCCCCAAGGCTATAGCCCACCCGTTTTTGTGGCCTTTTTCCGCTGGACGAACTTGGCGCCCCGGCCTTCGGGCGGTTATTTTTGGGCGCGGCTTTGCCCGCGGCCTATTTTTGGCACACGGAGGCCCCTCGCAAAGTCTCGCGCCATTCCGAGTCCGGCGGACGAAGTTGGCCAGCCCCACCCCCCAAGGCTATAGCCCACCCGTTTTTGTGGCCTTTTTCCGCTGGACGAACTTGGCGCCCCGGCCTTCGGGCGGTTATTTTTGGGCGCGGCTGTGCCCGCGGCCTATTTTTGGCACACGGAGGCCCCTCGCAAAGTCTCGCGGCATTCCGAGTCCGGCGGACGAAGTTGGCCAGCCCCACCCCCCAAGGCTATAGCCCACCCGTTTTTGTGGCCTTTTTCCGCTGGACGAACTTGGCGCCCCGGCCTTCGGGCGGTTATTTTTGGGCGCGGCTTTGCCCGCGGCCTATTTTTGGCACACGGAGGCCCCTCGCAAAGTCTCGCGGCATTCCGAGTCCGGCGGACGAAGTTGGCCAGCCCCACCCCCCAAGGCTATAGCCCACCCGTTTTTGTGGCCTTTTTCCGCTGGACGAACTTGGCGCCCCGGCCTTCGGGCGGTTATTTTTGGGCGCGGCTGTGCCCGCGGCCTATTTTTGGCACACGGAGGCCCCTCGCAAAGTCTCGCGCCATTCCGAGTCCGGCGGACGAAGTTGGCCAGCCCCACCCCCCAAGGCTATAGCCCACCCGTTTTTGTGGCCTTTTTCCGCTGGACGAACTTGGCGCCCCGGCCTTCGGGCGGTTATTTTTGGGCGCGGCTTTGCCCGCGGCCTATTTTTGGCACACGGAGGCCCCTCGCAAAGTCTCGCGCCATTCCGAGTCCGGCGGACGAAGTTGGCCAGCCCCACCCCCCAAGGCTATAGCCCACCCGTTTTTGTGGCCTTTTTCCGCTGGACGAACTTGGCGCCCCGGCCTTCGGGCGGTTATTTTTGGGCGCGGCTTTGCCCGCGGCCTATTTTTGGCACACGGAGGCCCCTCGCAAAGTCTCGCGCCATTCCGAGTCCGGCGGACGAAGTTGGCCAGCCCCACCCCCCAAGGCTATAGCCCACCCGTTTTTGTGGCCTTTTTCCGCTGGACGAACTTGGCGCCCCGGCCTTCGGGCGGTTATTTTTGGGCGCGGCTTTGCCCGCGGCCTATTTTTGGCACACGGAGGCCCCTCGCAAAGTCTCGCGCCATTCCGAGTCCGGCGGACGAAGTTGGCCAGCCCCACCCCCCAAGGCTATAGCCCACCCGTTTTTGTGGCCTTTTTCCGCTGGACGAACTTGGCGCCCCGGCCTTCGGGCGGTTATTTTTGGGCGCGGCTTTGCCCGCGGCCTATTTTTGGCACACGGAGGCCCCTCGCAAAGTCTCGCGCCATTCCGAGTCCGGCGGACGAAGTTGGCCAGCCCCACCCCCCAAGGCTATAGCCCACCCGTTTTTGTGGCCTTTTTCCGCTGGACGAACTTGGCGCCCCGGCCTTCGGGCGGTTATTTTTGGGCGCGGCTTTGCCCGCGGCCTATTTTTGGCACACGGAGGCCCCTCGCAAAGTCTCGCGGCATTCCGAGTCCGGCGGACGAAGTTGGCCAGCCCCACCCCCCAAGGCTATAGCCCACCCGTTTTTGTGGCCTTTTTCCGCTGGACGAACTTGGCGCCCCGGCCTTCGGGCGGTTATTTTTGGGCGCGGCTTTGCCCGCGGCCTATTTTTGGCACACGGAGGCCCCTCGCAAAGTCTCGCGCCATTCCGAGTCCGGCGGACGAAGTTGGCCAGCCCCACCCCCCAAGGCTATAGCCCACCCGTTTTTGTGGCCTTTTTCCGCTGGACGAACTTGGCGCCCCGGCCTTCGGGCGGTTATTTTTGGGCGCGGCTTTGCCCGCGGCCTATTTTTGGCACACGGAGGCCCCTCGCAAAGTCTCGCGCCATTCCGAGTCCGGCGGACGAAGTTGGCCAGCCCCACCCCCCAAGGCTATAGCCCACCCGTTTTTGTGGCCTTTTTCCGCTGGACGAACTTGGCGCCCCGGCCTTCGGGCGGTTATTTTTGGGCGCGGCTTTGCCCGCGGCCTATTTTTGGCACACGGAGGCCCCTCGCAAAGTCTCGCGCCATTCCGAGTCCGGCGGACGAAGTTGGCCAGCCCCACCCCCCAAGGCTATAGCCCACCCGTTTTTGTGGCCTTTTTCCGCTGGACGAACTTGGCGCCCCGGCCTTCGGGCGGTTATTTTTGGGCGCGGCTGTGCCCGCGGCCTATTTTTGGCACACGGAGGCCCCTCGCAAAGTCTCGCGGCATTCCGAGTCCGGCGGACGAAGTTGGCCAGCCCCACCCCCCAAGGCTATAGCCCACCCGTTTTTGTGGCCTTTTTCCGCTGGACGAACTTGGCGCCCCGGCCTTCGGGCGGTTATTTTTGGGCGCGGCTTTGCCCGCGGCCTATTTTTGGCACACGGAGGCCCCTCGCAAAGTCTCGCGCCATTCCGAGTCCGGCGGACGAAGTTGGCCAGCCCCACCCCCCAAGGCTATAGCCCACCCGTTTTTGTGGCCTTTTTCCGCTGGACGAACTTGGCGCCCCGGCCTTCGGGCGGTTATTTTTGGGCGCGGCTTTGCCCGCGGCCTATTTTTGGCACACGGAGGCCCCTCGCAAAGTCTCGCGCCATTCCGAGTCCGGCGGACGAAGTTGGCCAGCCCCACCCCCCAAGGCTATAGCCCACCCGTTTTTGTGGCCTTTTTCCGCTGGACGAACTTGGCGCCCCGGCCTTCGGGCGGTTATTTTTGGGCGCGGCTTTGCCCGCGGCCTATTTTTGGCACACGGAGGCCCCTCGCAAAGTCTCGCGCCATTCCGAGTCCGGCGGACGAAGTTGGCCAGCCCCACCCCCCAAGGCTATAGCCCACCCGTTTTTGTGGCCTTTTTCCGCTGGACGAACTTGGCGCCCCGGCCTTCGGGCGGTTATTTTTGGGCGCGGCTTTGCCCGCGGCCTATTTTTGGCACACGGAGGCCCCTCGCAAAGTCTCGCGCCATTCCGAGTCCGGCGGACGAAGTTGGCCAGCCCCACCCCCCAAGGCTATAGCCCACCCGTTTTTGTGGCCTTTTTCCGCTGGACGAACTTGGCGCCCCGGCCTTCGGGCGGTTATTTTTGGGCGCGGCTTTGCCCGCGGCCTATTTTTGGCACACGGAGGCCCCTCGCAAAGTCTCGCGCCATTCCGAGTCCGGCGGACGAAGTTGGCCAGCCCCACCCCCCAAGGCTATAGCCCACCCGTTTTTGTGGCCTTTTTCCGCTGGACGAACTTGGCGCCCCGGCCTTCGGGCGGTTATTTTTGGGCGCGGCTTTGCCCGCGGCCTATTTTTGGCACACGGAGGCCCCTCGCAAAGTCTCGCGCCATTCCGAGTCCGGCGGACGAAGTTGGCCAGCCCCACCCCCCAAGGCTATAGCCCACCCGTTTTTGTGGCCTTTTTCCGCTGGACGAACTTGGCGCCCCGGCCTTCGGGCGGTTATTTTTGGGCGCGGCTTTGCCCGCGGCCTATTTTTGGCACACGGAGGCCCCTCGCAAAGTCTCGCGCCATTCCGAGTCCGGCGGACGAAGTTGGCCAGCCCCACCCCCCAAGGCTATAGCCCACCCGTTTTTGTGGCCTTTTTCCGCTGGACGAACTTGGCGCCCCGGCCTTCGGGCGGTTATTTTTGGGCGCGGCTTTGCCCGCGGCCTATTTTTGGCACACGGAGGCCCCTCGCAAAGTCTCGCGCCATTCCGAGTCCGGCGGACGAAGTTGGCCAGCCCCACCCCCCAAGGCTATAGCCCACCCGTTTTTGTGGCCTTTTTCCGCTGGACGAACTTGGCGCCCCGGCCTTCGGGCGGTTATTTTTGGGCGCGGCTTTGCCCGCGGCCTATTTTTGGCACACGGAGGCCCCTCGCAAAGTCTCGCGCCATTCCGAGTCCGGCGGACGAAGTTGGCCAGCCCCACCCCCCAAGGCTATAGCCCACCCGTTTTTGTGGCCTTTTTCCGCTGGACGAACTTGGCGCCCCGGCCTTCGGGCGGTTATTTTTGGGCGCGGCTTTGCCCGCGGCCTATTTTTGGCACACGGAGGCCCCTCGCAAAGTCTCGCGCCATTCCGAGTCCGGCGGACGAAGTTGGCCAGCCCCACCCCCCAAGGCTATAGCCCACCCGTTTTTGTGGCCTTTTTCCGCTGGACGAACTTGGCGCCCCGGCCTTCGGGCGGTTATTTTTGGGCGCGGCTTTGCCCGCGGCCTATTTTTGGCACACGGAGGCCCCTCGCAAAGTCTCGCGCCATTCCGAGTCCGGCGGACGAAGTTGGCCAGCCCCACCCCCCAAGGCTATAGCCCACCCGTTTTTGTGGCCTTTTTCCGCTGGACGAACTTGGCGCCCCGGCCTTCGGGCGGTTATTTTTGGGCGCGGCTTTGCCCGCGGCCTATTTTTGGCACACGGAGGCCCCTCGCAAAGTCTCGCGCCATTCCGAGTCCGGCGGACGAAGTTGGCCAGCCCCACCCCCCAAGGCTATAGCCCACCCGTTTTTGTGGCCTTTTTCCGCTGGACGAACTTGGCGCCCCGGCCTTCGGGCGGTTATTTTTGGGCGCGGCTTTGCCCGCGGCCTATTTTTGGCACACGGAGGCCCCTCGCAAAGTCTCGCGCCATTCCGAGTCCGGCGGACGAAGTTGGCCAGCCCCACCCCCCAAGGCTATAGCCCACCCGTTTTTGTGGCCTTTTTCCGCTGGACGAACTTGGCGCCCCGGCCTTCGGGCGGTTATTTTTGGGCGCGGCTTTGCCCGCGGCCTATTTTTGGCACACGGAGGCCCCTCGCAAAGTCTCGCGCCATTCCGAGTCCGGCGGACGAAGTTGGCCAGCCCCACCCCCCAAGGCTATAGCCCACCCGTTTTTGTGGCCTTTTTCCGCTGGACGAACTTGGCGCCCCGGCCTTCGGGCGGTTATTTTTGGGCGCGGCTTTGCCCGCGGCCTATTTTTGGCACACGGAGGCCCCTCGCAAAGTCTCGCGCCATTCCGAGTCCGGCGGACGAAGTTGGCCAGCCCCACCCCCCAAGGCTATAGCCCACCCGTTTTTGTGGCCTTTTTCCGCTGGACGAACTTGGCGCCCCGGCCTTCGGGCGGTTATTTTTGGGCGCGGCTTTGCCCGCGGCCTATTTTTGGCACACGGAGGCCCCTCGCAAAGTCTCGCGCCATTCCGAGTCCGGCGGACGAAGTTGGCCAGCCCCACCCCCCAAGGCTATAGCCCACCCGTTTTTGTGGCCTTTTTCCGCTGGACGAACTTGGCGCCCCGGCCTTCGGGCGGTTATTTTTGGGCGCGGCTTTGCCCGCGGCCTATTTTTGGCACACGGAGGCCCCTCGCAAAGTCTCGCGCCATTCCGAGTCCGGCGGACGAAGTTGGCCAGCCCCACCCCCCAAGGCTATAGCCCACCCGTTTTTGTGGCCTTTTTCCGCTGGACGAACTTGGCGCCCCGGCCTTCGGGCGGTTATTTTTGGGCGCGGCTGTGCCCGCGGCCTATTTTTGGCACACGGAGGCCGCTCGAAAAGTCTCGCGCCATTCCGAGTCCGGCGGACGAAGTTGGCCAGCCCCACCCCCCAAGGCTATAGCCCACCCGTTTTTGTGGCCTTTTTCCGCTGGACGAACTTGGCGCCCCGGCCTTCGGGCGGTTATTTTTGGGCGCGGCTTTGCCCGCGGCCTATTTTTGGCACACGGAGGCCCCTCGCAAAGTCTCGCGCCATTCCGAGTCCGGCGGACGAAGTTGGCCAGCCCCACCCCCCAAGGCTATAGCCCACCCGTTTTTGTGGCCTTTTTCCGCTGGACGAACTTGGCGCCCCGGCCTTCGGGCGGTTATTTTTGGGCGCGGCTTTGCCCGCGGCCTATTTTTGGCACACGGAGGCCCCTCGCAAAGTCTCGCGCCATTCCGAGTCCGGCGGACGAAGTTGGCCAGCCCCACCCCCCAAGGCTATAGCCCACCCGTTTTTGTGGCCTTTTTCCGCTGGACGAACTTGGCGCCCCGGCCTTCGGGCGGTTATTTTTGGGCGCGGCTTTGCCCGCGGCCTATTTTTGGCACACGGAGGCCCCTCGCAAAGTCTCGCGCCATTCCGAGTCCGGCGGACGAAGTTGGCCAGCCCCACCCCCCAAGGCTATAGCCCACCCGTTTTTGTGGCCTTTTTCCGCTGGACGAACTTGGCGCCCCGGCCTTCGGGCGGTTATTTTTGGGCGCGGCTTTGCCCGCGGCCTATTTTTGGCACACGGAGGCCCCTCGCAAAGTCTCGCGCCATTCCGAGTCCGGCGGACGAAGTTGGCCAGCCCCACCCCCCAAGGCTATAGCCCACCCGTTTTTGTGGCCTTTTTCCGCTGGACGAACTTGGCGCCCCGGCCTTCGGGCGGTTATTTTTGGGCGCGGCTGTGCCCGCGGCCTATTTTTGGCACACGGAGGCCCCTCGCAAAGTCTCGCGCCATTCCGAGTCCGGCGGACGAAGTTGGCCAGCCCCACCCCCCAAGGCTATAGCCCACCCGTTTTTGTGGCCTTTTTCCGCTGGACGAACTTGGCGCCCCGGCCTTCGGGCGGTTATTTTTGGGCGCGGCTTTGCCCGCGGCCTATTTTTGGCACACGGAGGCCCCTCGCAAAGTCTCGCGCCATTCCGAGTCCGGCGGACGAAGTTGGCCAGCCCCACCCCCCAAGGCTATAGCCCACCCGTTTTTGTGGCCTTTTTCCGCTGGACGAACTTGGCGCCCCGGCCTTCGGGCGGTTATTTTTGGGCGCGGCTTTGCCCGCGGCCTATTTTTGGCACACGGAGGCCCCTCGCAAAGTCTCGCGCCATTCCGAGTCCGGCGGACGAAGTTGGCCAGCCCCACCCCCCAAGGCTATAGCCCACCCGTTTTTGTGGCCTTTTTCCGCTGGACGAACTTGGCGCCCCGGCCTTCGGGCGGTTATTTTTGGGCGCGGCTTTGCCCGCGGCCTATTTTTGGCACACGGAGGCCCCTCGCAAAGTCTCGCGCCATTCCGAGTCCGGCGGACGAAGTTGGCCAGCCCCACCCCCCAAGGCTATAGCCCACCCGTTTTTGTGGCCTTTTTCCGCTGGACGAACTTGGCGCCCCGGCCTTCGGGCGGTTATTTTTGGGCGCGGCTGTGCCCGCGGCCTATTTTTGGCACACGGAGGCCCCTCGCAAAGTCTCGCGCCATTCCGAGTCCGGCGGACGAAGTTGGCCAGCCCCACCCCCCAAGGCTATAGCCCACCCGTTTTTGTGGCCTTTTTCCGCTGGACGAACTTGGCGCCCCGGCCTTCGGGCGGTTATTTTTGGGCGCGGCTTTGCCCGCGGCCTATTTTTGGCACACGGAGGCCCCTCGCAAAGTCTCGCGCCATTCCGAGTCCGGCGGACGAAGTTGGCCAGCCCCACCCCCCAAGGCTATAGCCCACCCGTTTTTGTGGCCTTTTTCCGCTGGACGAACTTGGCGCCCCGGCCTTCGGGCGGTTATTTTTGGGCGCGGCTTTGCCCGCGGCCTATTTTTGGCACACGGAGGCCCCTCGCAAAGTCTCGCGCCATTCCGAGTCCGGCGGACGAAGTTGGCCAGCCCCACCCCCCAAGGCTATAGCCCACCCGTTTTTGTGGCCTTTTTCCGCTGGACGAACTTGGCGCCCCGGCCTTCGGGCGGTTATTTTTGGGCGCGGCTTTGCCCGCGGCCTATTTTTGGCACACGGAGGCCCCTCGCAAAGTCTCGCGCCATTCCGAGTCCGGCGGACGAAGTTGGCCAGCCCCACCCCCCAAGGCTATAGCCCACCCGTTTTTGTGGCCTTTTTCCGCTGGACGAACTTGGCGCCCCGGCCTTCGGGCGGTTATTTTTGGGCGCGGCTGTGCCCGCGGCCTATTTTTGGCACACGGAGGCCCCTCGCAAAGTCTCGCGCCATTCCGAGTCCGGCGGACGAAGTTGGCCAGCCCCACCCCCCAAGGCTATAGCCCACCCGTTTTTGTGGCCTTTTTCCGCTGGACGAACTTGGCGCCCCGGCCTTCGGGCGGTTATTTTTGGGCGCGGCTTTGCCCGCGGCCTATTTTTGGCACACGGAGGCCCCTCGCAAAGTCTCGCGCCATTCCGAGTCCGGCGGACGAAGTTGGCCAGCCCCACCCCCCAAGGCTATAGCCCACCCGTTTTTGTGGCCTTTTTCCGCTGGACGAACTTGGCGCCCCGGCCTTCGGGCGGTTATTTTTGGGCGCGGCTTTGCCCGCGGCCTATTTTTGGCACACGGAGGCCCCTCGCAAAGTCTCGCGCCATTCCGAGTCCGGCGGACGAAGTTGGCCAGCCCCACCCCCCAAGGCTATAGCCCACCCGTTTTTGTGGCCTTTTTCCGCTGGACGAACTTGGCGCCCCGGCCTTCGGGCGGTTATTTTTGGGCGCGGCTGTGCCCGCGGCCTATTTTTGGCACACGGAGGCCCCTCGCAAAGTCTCGCGCCATTCCGAGTCCGGCGGACGAAGTTGGCCAGCCCCACCCCCCAAGGCTATAGCCCACCCGTTTTTGTGGCCTTTTTCCGCTGGACGAACTTGGCGCCCCGGCCTTCGGGCGGTTATTTTTGGGCGCGGCTTTGCCCGCGGCCTATTTTTGGCACACGGAGGCCCCTCGCAAAGTCTCGCGCCATTCCGAGTCCGGCGGACGAAGTTGGCCAGCCCCACCCCCCAAGGCTATAGCCCACCCGTTTTTGTGGCCTTTTTCCGCTGGACGAACTTGGCGCCCCGGCCTTCGGGCGGTTATTTTTGGGCGCGGCTGTGCCCGCGGCCTATTTTTGGCACACGGAGGCCCCTCGCAAAGTCTCGCGCCATTCCGAGTCCGGCGGACGAAGTTGGCCAGCCCCACCCCCCAAGGCTATAGCCCACCCGTTTTTGTGGCCTTTTTCCGCTGGACGAACTTGGCGCCCCGGCCTTCGGGCGGTTATTTTTGGGCGCGGCTGTGCCCGCGGCCTATTTTTGGCACACGGAGGCCCCTCGCAAAGTCTCGCGCCATTCCGAGTCCGGCGGACGAAGTTGGCCAGCCCCACCCCCCAAGGCTATAGCCCACCCGTTTTTGTGGCCTTTTTCCGCTGGACGAACTTGGCGCCCCGGCCTTCGGGCGGTTATTTTTGGGCGCGGCTTTGCCCGCGGCCTATTTTTGGCACACGGAGGCCCCTCGCAAAGTCTCGCGCCATTCCGAGTCCGGCGGACGAAGTTGGCCAGCCCCACCCCCCAAGGCTATAGCCCACCCGTTTTTGTGGCCTTTTTCCGCTGGACGAACTTGGCGCCCCGGCCTTCGGGCGGTTATTTTTGGGCGCGGCTTTGCCCGCGGCCTATTTTTGGCACACGGAGGCCCCTCGCAAAGTCTCGCGCCATTCCGAGTCCGGCGGACGAAGTTGGCCAGCCCCACCCCCCAAGGCTATAGCCCACCCGTTTTTGTGGCCTTTTTCCGCTGGACGAACTTGGCGCCCCGGCCTTCGGGCGGTTATTTTTGGGCGCGGCTTTGCCCGCGGCCTATTTTTGGCACACGGAGGCCCCTCGCAAAGTCTCGCGCCATTCCGAGTCCGGCGGACGAAGTTGGCCAGCCCCACCCCCCAAGGCTATAGCCCACCCGTTTTTGTGGCCTTTTTCCGCTGGACGAACTTGGCGCCCCGGCCTTCGGGCGGTTATTTTTGGGCGCGGCTTTGCCCGCGGCCTATTTTTGGCACACGGAGGCCCCTCGCAAAGTCTCGCGGCATTCCGAGTCCGGCGGACGAAGTTGGCCAGCCCCACCCCCCAAGGCTATAGCCCACCCGTTTTTGTGGCCTTTTTCCGCTGGACGAACTTGGCGCCCCGGCCTTCGGGCGGTTATTTTTGGGCGCGGCTTTGCCCGCGGCCTATTTTTGGCACACGGAGGCCCCTCGCAAAGTCTCGCGCCATTCCGAGTCCGGCGGACGAAGTTGGCCAGCCCCACCCCCCAAGGCTATAGCCCACCCGTTTTTGTGGCCTTTTTCCGCTGGACGAACTTGGCGCCCCGGCCTTCGGGCGGTTATTTTTGGGCGCGGCTGTGCCCGCGGCCTATTTTTGGCACACGGAGGCCCCTCGCAAAGTCTCGCGCCATTCCGAGTCCGGCGGACGAAGTTGGCCAGCCCCACCCCCCAAGGCTATAGCCCACCCGTTTTTGTGGCCTTTTTCCGCTGGACGAACTTGGCGCCCCGGCCTTCGGGCGGTTATTTTTGGGCGCGGCTGTGCCCGCGGCCTATTTTTGGCACACGGAGGCCACTCGCAAAGTCTCGCGCCATTCCGAGTCCGGCGGACGAAGTTGGCCAGCCCCACCCCCCAAGGCTATAGCCCACCCGTTTTTGTGGCCTTTTTCCGCTGGACGAACTTGGCGCCCCGGCCTTCGGGCGGTTATTTTTGGGCGCGGCTTTGCCCGCGGCCTATTTTTGGCACACGGAGGCCCCTCGCAAAGTCTCGCGCCATTCCGAGTCCGGCGGACGAAGTTGGCCAGCCCCACCCCCCAAGGCTATAGCCCACCCGTTTTTGTGGCCTTTTTCCGCTGGACGAACTTGGCGCCCCGGCCTTCGGGCGGTTATTTTTGGGCGCGGCTTTGCCCGCGGCCTATTTTTGGCACACGGAGGCCCCTCGCAAAGTCTCGCGCCATTCCGAGTCCGGCGGACGAAGTTGGCCAGCCCCACCCCCCAAGGCTATAGCCCACCCGTTTTTGTGGCCTTTTTCCGCTGGACGAACTTGGCGCCCCGGCCTTCGGGCGGTTATTTTTGGGCGCGGCTTTGCCCGCGGCCTATTTTTGGCACACGGAGGCCCCTCGCAAAGTCTCGCGCCATTCCGAGTCCGGCGGACGAAGTTGGCCAGCCCCACCCCCCAAGGCTATAGCCCACCCGTTTTTGTGGCCTTTTTCCGCTGGACGAACTTGGCGCCCCGGCCTTCGGGCGGTTATTTTTGGGCGCGGCTTTGCCCGCGGCCTATTTTTGGCACACGGAGGCCCCTCGCAAAGTCTCGCGCCATTCCGAGTCCGGCGGACGAAGTTGGCCAGCCCCACCCCCCAAGGCTATAGCCCACCCGTTTTTGTGGCCTTTTTCCGCTGGACGAACTTGGCGCCCCGGCCTTCGGGCGGTTATTTTTGGGCGCGGCTGTGCCCGCGGCCTATTTTTGGCACACGGAGGCCCCTCGCAAAGTCTCGCGCCATTCCGAGTCCGGCGGACGAAGTTGGCCAGCCCCACCCCCCAAGGCTATAGCCCACCCGTTTTTGTGGCCTTTTTCCGCTGGACGAACTTGGCGCCCCGGCCTTCGGGCGGTTATTTTTGGGCGCGGCTGTGCCCGCGGCCTATTTTTGGCACACGGAGGCCCCTCGCAAAGTCTCGCGCCATTCCGAGTCCGGCGGACGAAGTTGGCCAGCCCCACCCCCCAAGGCTATAGCCCACCCGTTTTTGTGGCCTTTTTCCGCTGGACGAACTTGGCGCCCCGGCCTTCGGGCGGTTATTTTTGGGCGCGGCTGTGCCCGCGGCCTATTTTTGGCACACGGAGGCCCCTCGCAAAGTCTCGCGCCATTCCGAGTCCGGCGGACGAAGTTGGCCAGCCCCACCCCCCAAGGCTATAGCCCACCCGTTTTTGTGGCCTTTTTCCGCTGGACGAACTTGGCGCCCCGGCCTTCGGGCGGTTATTTTTGGGCGCGGCTGTGCCCGCGGCCTATTTTTGGCACACGGAGGCCCCTCGCAAAGTCTCGCGCCATTCCGAGTCCGGCGGACGAAGTTGGCCAGCCCCACCCCCCAAGGCTATAGCCCACCCGTTTTTGTGGCCTTTTTCCGCTGGACGAACTTGGCGCCCCGGCCTTCGGGCGGTTATTTTTGGGCGCGGCTGTGCCCGCGGCCTATTTTTGGCACACGGAGGCCCCTCGCAAAGTCTCGCGCCATTCCGAGTCCGGCGGACGAAGTTGGCCAGCCCCACCCCCCAAGGCTATAGCCCACCCGTTTTTGTGGCCTTTTTCCGCTGGACGAACTTGGCGCCCCGGCCTTCGGGCGGTTATTTTTGGGCGCGGCTGTGCCCGCGGCCTATTTTTGGCACACGGAGGCCCCTCGCAAAGTCTCGCGCCATTCCGAGTCCGGCGGACGAAGTTGGCCAGCCCCACCCCCCAAGGCTATAGCCCACCCGTTTTTGTGGCCTTTTTCCGCTGGACGAACTTGGCGCCCCGGCCTTCGGGCGGTTATTTTTGGGCGCGGCTGTGCCCGCGGCCTATTTTTGGCACACGGAGGCCCCTCGCAAAGTCTCGCGCCATTCCGAGTCCGGCGGACGAAGTTGGCCAGCCCCACCCCCCAAGGCTATAGCCCACCCGTTTTTGTGGCCTTTTTCCGCTGGACGAACTTGGCGCCCCGGCCTTCGGGCGGTTATTTTTGGGCGCGGCTGTGCCCGCGGCCTATTTTTGGCACACGGAGGCCCCTCGCAAAGTCTCGCGCCATTCCGAGTCCGGCGGACGAAGTTGGCCAGCCCCACCCCCCAAGGCTATAGCCCACCCGTTTTTGTGGCCTTTTTCCGCTGGACGAACTTGGCGCCCCGGCCTTCGGGCGGTTATTTTTGGGCGCGGCTGTGCCCGCGGCCTATTTTTGGCACACGGAGGCCCCTCGCAAAGTCTCGCGCCATTCCGAGTCCGGCGGACGAAGTTGGCCAGCCCCACCCCCCAAGGCTATAGCCCACCCGTTTTTGTGGCCTTTTTCCGCTGGACGAACTTGGCGCCCCGGCCTTCGGGCGGTTATTTTTGGGCGCGGCTGTGCCCGCGGCCTATTTTTGGCACACGGAGGCCCCTCGCAAAGTCTCGCGCCATTCCGAGTCCGGCGGACGAAGTTGGCCAGCCCCACCCCCCAAGGCTATAGCCCACCCGTTTTTGTGGCCTTTTTCCGCTGGACGAACTTGGCGCCCCGGCCTTCGGGCGGTTATTTTTGGGCGCGGCTGTGCCCGCGGCCTATTTTTGGCACACGGAGGCCCCTCGCAAAGTCTCGCGCCATTCCGAGTCCGGCGGACGAAGTTGGCCAGCCCCACCCCCCAAGGCTATAGCCCACCCGTTTTTGTGGCCTTTTTCCGCTGGACGAACTTGGCGCCCCGGCCTTCGGGCGGTTATTTTTGGGCGCGGCTGTGCCCGCGGCCTATTTTTGGCACACGGAGGCCCCTCGCAAAGTCTCGCGCCATTCCGAGTCCGGCGGACGAAGTTGGCCAGCCCCACCCCCCAAGGCTATAGCCCACCCGTTTTTGTGGCCTTTTTCCGCTGGACGAACTTGGCGCCCCGGCCTTCGGGCGGTTATTTTTGGGCGCGGCTGTGCCCGCGGCCTATTTTTGGCACACGGAGGCCCCTCGCAAAGTCTCGCGCCATTCCGAGTCCGGCGGACGAAGTTGGCCAGCCCCACCCCCCAAGGCTATAGCCCACCCGTTTTTGTGGCCTTTTTCCGCTGGACGAACTTGGCGCCCCGGCCTTCGGGCGGTTATTTTTGGGCGCGGCTGTGCCCGCGGCCTATTTTTGGCACACGGAGGCCCCTCGCAAAGTCTCGCGCCATTCCGAGTCCGGCGGACGAAGTTGGCCAGCCCCACCCCCCAAGGCTATAGCCCACCCGTTTTTGTGGCCTTTTTCCGCTGGACGAACTTGGCGCCCCGGCCTTCGGGCGGTTATTTTTGGGCGCGGCTGTGCCCGCGGCCTATTTTTGGCACACGGAGGCCCCTCGCAAAGTCTCGCGCCATTCCGAGTCCGGCGGACGAAGTTGGCCAGCCCCACCCCCCAAGGCTATAGCCCACCCGTTTTTGTGGCCTTTTTCCGCTGGACGAACTTGGCGCCCCGGCCTTCGGGCGGTTATTTTTGGGCGCGGCTGTGCCCGCGGCCTATTTTTGGCACACGGAGGCCCCTCGCAAAGTCTCGCGCCATTCCGAGTCCGGCGGACGAAGTTGGCCAGCCCCACCCCCCAAGGCTATAGCCCACCCGTTTTTGTGGCCTTTTTCCGCTGGACGAACTTGGCGCCCCGGCCTTCGGGCGGTTATTTTTGGGCGCGGCTGTGCCCGCGGCCTATTTTTGGCACACGGAGGCCCCTCGCAAAGTCTCGCGCCATTCCGAGTCCGGCGGACGAAGTTGGCCAGCCCCACCCCCCAAGGCTATAGCCCACCCGTTTTTGTGGCCTTTTTCCGCTGGACGAACTTGGCGCCCCGGCCTTCGGGCGGTTATTTTTGGGCGCGGCTGTGCCCGCGGCCTATTTTTGGCACACGGAGGCCCCTCGCAAAGTCTCGCGCCATTCCGAGTCCGGCGGACGAAGTTGGCCAGCCCCACCCCCCAAGGCTATAGCCCACCCGTTTTTGTGGCCTTTTTCCGCTGGACGAACTTGGCGCCCCGGCCTTCGGGCGGTTATTTTTGGGCGCGGCTGTGCCCGCGGCCTATTTTTGGCACACGGAGGCCCCTCGCAAAGTCTCGCGCCATTCCGAGTCCGGCGGACGAAGTTGGCCAGCCCCACCCCCCAAGGCTATAGCCCACCCGTTTTTGTGGCCTTTTTCCGCTGGACGAACTTGGCGCCCCGGCCTTCGGGCGGTTATTTTTGGGCGCGGCTGTGCCCGCGGCCTATTTTTGGCACACGGAGGCCCCTCGCAAAGTCTCGCGCCATTCCGAGTCCGGCGGACGAAGTTGGCCAGCCCCACCCCCCAAGGCTATAGCCCACCCGTTTTTGTGGCCTTTTTCCGCTGGACGAACTTGGCGCCCCGGCCTTCGGGCGGTTATTTTTGGGCGCGGCTGTGCCCGCGGCCTATTTTTGGCACACGGAGGCCACTCGCAAAGTCTCGCGCCATTCCGAGTCCGGCGGACGAAGTTGGCCAGCCCCACCCCCCAAGGCTATAGCCCACCCGTTTTTGTGGCCTTTTTCCGCTGGACGAACTTGGCGCCCCGGCCTTCGGGCGGTTATTTTTGGGCGCGGCTGTGCCCGCGGCCTATTTTTGGCACACGGAGGCCACTCGCAAAGTCTCGCGCCATTCCGAGTCCGGCGGACGAAGTTGGCCAGCCCCACCCCCCAAGGCTATAGCCCACCCGTTTTTGTGGCCTTTTTCCGCTGGACGAACTTGGCGCCCCGGCCTTCGGGCGGTTATTTTTGGGCGCGGCTGTGCCCGCGGCCTATTTTTGGCACACGGAGGCCCCTCGCAAAGTCTCGCGCCATTCCGAGTCCGGCGGACGAAGTTGGCCAGCCCCACCCCCCAAGGCTATAGCCCACCCGTTTTTGTGGCCTTTTTCCGCTGGACGAACTTGGCGCCCCGGCCTTCGGGCGGTTATTTTTGGGCGCGGCTGTGCCCGCGGCCTATTTTTGGCACACGGAGGCCCCTCGCAAAGTCTCGCGCCATTCCGAGTCCGGCGGACGAAGTTGGCCAGCCCCACCCCCCAAGGCTATAGCCCACCCGTTTTTGTGGCCTTTTTCCGCTGGACGAACTTGGCGCCCCGGCCTTCGGGCGGTTATTTTTGGGCGCGGCTGTGCCCGCGGCCTATTTTTGGCACACGGAGGCCCCTCGCAAAGTCTCGCGCCATTCCGAGTCCGGCGGACGAAGTTGGCCAGCCCCACCCCCCAAGGCTATAGCCCACCCGTTTTTGTGGCCTTTTTCCGCTGGACGAACTTGGCGCCCCGGCCTTCGGGCGGTTATTTTTGGGCGCGGCTGTGCCCGCGGCCTATTTTTGGCACACGGAGGCCCCTCGCAAAGTCTCGCGCCATTCCGAGTCCGGCGGACGAAGTTGGCCAGCCCCACCCCCCAAGGCTATAGCCCACCCGTTTTTGTGGCCTTTTTCCGCTGGACGAACTTGGCGCCCCGGCCTTCGGGCGGTTATTTTTGGGCGCGGCTGTGCCCGCGGCCTATTTTTGGCACACGGAGGCCCCTCGGAAAGTCTCGCGCCATTCCGAGTCCGGCGGACGAAGTTGGCCAGCCCCACCCCCCAAGGCTATAGCCCACCCGTTTTTGTGGCCTTTTTCCGCTGGACGAACTTGGCGCCCCGGCCTTCGGGCGGTTATTTTTGGGCGCGGCTGTGCCCGCGGCCTATTTTTGGCACACGGAGGCCCCTCGCAAAGTCTCGCGCCATTCCGAGTCCGGCGGACGAAGTTGGCCAGCCCCACCCCCCAAGGCTATAGCCCACCCGTTTTTGTGGCCTTTTTCCGCTGGACGAACTTGGCGCCCCGGCCTTCGGGCGGTTATTTTTGGGCGCGGCTGTGCCCGCGGCCTATTTTTGGCACACGGAGGCCCCTCGCAAAGTCTCGCGCCATTCCGAGTCCGGCGGACGAAGTTGGCCAGCCCCACCCCCCAAGGCTATAGCCCACCCGTTTTTGTGGCCTTTTTCCGCTGGACGAACTTGGCGCCCCGGCCTTCGGGCGGTTATTTTTGGGCGCGGCTGTGCCCGCGGCCTATTTTTGGCACACGGAGGCCCCTCGCAAAGTCTCGCGCCATTCCGAGTCCGGCGGACGAAGTTGGCCAGCCCCACCCCCCAAGGCTATAGCCCACCCGTTTTTGTGGCCTTTTTCCGCTGGACGAACTTGGCGCCCCGGCCTTCGGGCGGTTATTTTTGGGCGCGGCTGTGCCCGCGGCCTATTTTTGGCACACGGAGGCCCCTCGCAAAGTCTCGCGCCATTCCGAGTCCGGCGGACGAAGTTGGCCAGCCCCACCCCCCAAGGCTATAGCCCACCCGTTTTTGTGGCCTTTTTCCGCTGGACGAACTTGGCGCCCCGGCCTTCGGGCGGTTATTTTTGGGCGCGGCTGTGCCCGCGGCCTATTTTTGGCACACGGAGGCCCCTCGCAAAGTCTCGCGCCATTCCGAGTCCGGCGGACGAAGTTGGCCAGCCCCACCCCCCAAGGCTATAGCCCACCCGTTTTTGTGGCCTTTTTCCGCTGGACGAACTTGGCGCCCCGGCCTTCGGGCGGTTATTTTTGGGCGCGGCTGTGCCCGCGGCCTATTTTTGGCACACGGAGGCTCCTCGCAAAGTCTCGCGCCATTCCGAGTCCGGCGGACGAAGTTGGCCAGCCCCACCCCCCAAGGCTATAGCCCACCCGTTTTTGTGGCCTTTTTCCGCTGGACGAACTTGGCGCCCCGGCCTTCGGGCGGTTATTTTTGGGCGCGGCTGGTGCCCGCGGCCTATTTTTGGCACACGGAGGCTGCTCGCAGAGTCTCGCGCCATTCCGAGTCCGGCGGACGAAGTTGGCCAGCCCCACCCCCCAAGGCTATAGCCCACCCGTTTTTGTGGCCTTTTTCCGCTGGACGAACTTGGCGCCCCGGCCTTCGGGCGGTTATTTTTGGGCGCGGCTGTGCCCGCGGCCTATTTTTGGCACACGGAGGCCCCTCGCAAAGTCTCGCGCCATTCCGAGTCCGGCGGACGAAGTTGGCCAGCCCCACCCCCCAAGGCTATAGCCCACCCGTTTTTGTGGCCTTTTTCCGCTGGACGAACTTGGCGCCCCGGCCTTCGGGCGGTTATTTTTGGGCGCGGCTGTGCCCGCGGCCTATTTTTGGCACACGGAGGCCCCTCGCAAAGTCTCGCGCCATTCCGAGTCCGGCGGACGAAGTTGGCCAGCCCCACCCCCCAAGGCTATAGCCCACCCGTTTTTGTGGCCTTTTTCCGCTGGACGAACTTGGCGCCCCGGCCTTCGGGCGGTTATTTTTGGGCGCGGCTGTGCCCGCGGCCTATTTTTGGCACACGGAGGCCCCTCGCAAAGTCTCGCGCCATTCCGAGTCCGGCGGACGAAGTTGGCCAGCCCCACCCCCCAAGGCTATAGCCCACCCGTTTTTGTGGCCTTTTTCCGCTGGACGAACTTGGCGCCCCGGCCTTCGGGCGGTTATTTTTGGGCGCGGCTGTGCCCGCGGCCTATTTTTGGCACACGGAGGCCCCTCGCAAAGTCTCGCGCCATTCCGAGTCCGGCGGACGAAGTTGGCCAGCCCCACCCCCCAAGGCTATAGCCCACCCGTTTTTGTGGCCTTTTTCCGCTGGACGAACTTGGCGCCCCGGCCTTCGGGCGGTTATTTTTGGGCGCGGCTGTGCCCGCGGCCTATTTTTGGCACACGGAGGCCCCTCGCAAAGTCTCGCGCCATTCCGAGTCCGGCGGACGAAGTTGGCCAGCCCCACCCCCCAAGGCTATAGCCCACCCGTTTTTGTGGCCTTTTTCCGCTGGACGAACTTGGCGCCCCGGCCTTCGGGCGGTTATTTTTGGGCGCGGCTGTGCCCGCGGCCTATTTTTGGCACACGGAGGCCCCTCGCAAAGTCTCGCGCCATTCCGAGTCCGGCGGACGAAGTTGGCCAGCCCCACCCCCCAAGGCTATAGCCCACCCGTTTTTGTGGCCTTTTTCCGCTGGACGAACTTGGCGCCCCGGCCTTCGGGCGGTTATTTTTGGGCGCGGCTGTGCCCGCGGCCTATTTTTGGCACACGGAGGCCCCTCGCAAAGTCTCGCGCCATTCCGAGTCCGGCGGACGAAGTTGGCCAGCCCCACCCCCCAAGGCTATAGCCCACCCGTTTTTGTGGCCTTTTTCCGCTGGACGAACTTGGCGCCCCGGCCTTCGGGCGGTTATTTTTGGGCGCGGCTGTGCCCGCGGCCTATTTTTGGCACACGGAGGCGCCTCGCAAAGTCTCGCGCCATTCCGAGTCCGGCGGACGAAGTTGGCCAGCCCCACCCCCCAAGGCTATAGCCCACCCGTTTTTGTGGCCTTTTTCCGCTGGACGAACTTGGCGCCCCGGCCTTCGGGCGGTTATTTTTGGGCGCGGCTGTGCCCGCGGCCTATTTTTGGCACACGGAGGCCCCTCGCAAAGTCTCGCGGCATTCCGAGTCCGGCGGACGAAGTTGGCCAGCCCCACCCCCCAAGGCTATAGCCCACCCGTTTTTGTGGCCTTTTTCCGCTGGACGAACTTGGCGCCCCGGCCTTCGGGCGGTTATTTTTGGGCGCGGCTGTGCCCGCGGCCTATTTTTGGCACACGGAGGCCCCTCGCAAAGTCTCGCGCCATTCCGAGTCCGGCGGACGAAGTTGGCCAGCCCCACCCCCCAAGGCTATAGCCCACCCGTTTTTGTGGCCTTTTTCCGCTGGACGAACTTGGCGCCCCGGCCTTCGGGCGGTTATTTTTGGGCGCGGCTGTGCCCGCGGCCTATTTTTGGCACACGGAGGCCCCTCGCAAAGTCTCGCGCCATTCCGAGTCCGGCGGACGAAGTTGGCCAGCCCCACCCCCCAAGGCTATAGCCCACCCGTTTTTGTGGCCTTTTTCCGCTGGACGAACTTGGCGCCCCGGCCTTCGGGCGGTTATTTTTGGGCGCGGCTGTGCCCGCGGCCTATTTTTGGCACACGGAGGCGCCTCGCAAAGTCTCGCGCCATTCCGAGTCCGGCGGACGAAGTTGGCCAGCCCCACCCCCCAAGGCTATAGCCCACCCGTTTTTGTGGCCTTTTTCCGCTGGACGAACTTGGCGCCCCGGCCTTCGGGCGGTTATTTTTGGGCGCGGCTGTGCCCGCGGCCTATTTTTGGCACACGGAGGCCCCTCGCAAAGTCTCGCGCCATTCCGAGTCCGGCGGACGAAGTTGGCCAGCCCCACCCCCCAAGGCTATAGCCCACCCGTTTTTGTGGCCTTTTTCCGCTGGACGAACTTGGCGCCCCGGCCTTCGGGCGGTTATTTTTGGGCGCGGCTGTGCCCGCGGCCTATTTTTGGCACACGGAGGCCCCTCGCAAAGTCTCGCGCCATTCCGAGTCCGGCGGACGAAGTTGGCCAGCCCCACCCCCCAAGGCTATAGCCCACCCGTTTTTGTGGCCTTTTTCCGCTGGACGAACTTGGCGCCCCGGCCTTCGGGCGGTTATTTTTGGGCGCGGCTGTGCCCGCGGCCTATTTTTGGCACACGGAGGCACCTCGCAAAGTCTCGCGCCATTCCGAGTCCGGCGGACGAAGTTGGCCAGCCCCACCCCCCAAGGCTATAGCCCACCCGTTTTTGTGGCCTTTTTCCGCTGGACGAACTTGGCGCCCCGGCCTTCGGGCGGTTATTTTTGGGCGCGGCTGTGCCCGCGGCCTATTTTTGGCACACGGAGGCGCCTCGCAAAGTCTCGCGCCATTCCGAGTCCGGCGGACGAAGTTGGCCAGCCCCACCCCCCAAGGCTATAGCCCACCCGTTTTTGTGGCCTTTTTCCGCTGGACGAACTTGGCGCCCCGGCCTTCGGGCGGTTATTTTTGGGCGCGGCTGTGCCCGCGGCCTATTTTTGGCACACGGAGGCGCCTCGCAAAGTCTCGCGCCATTCCGAGTCCGGCGGACGAAGTTGGCCAGCCCCACCCCCCAAGGCTATAGCCCACCCGTTTTTGTGGCCTTTTTCCGCTGGACGAACTTGGCGCCCCGGCCTTCGGGCGGTTATTTTTGGGCGCGGCTGTGCCCGCGGCCTATTTTTGGCACACGGAGGCCGCCTCGCAAAGTCTCGCGCCATTCCGAGTCCGGCGGACGAAGTTGGCCAGCCCCACCCCCCAAGGCTATAGCCCACCCGTTTTTGTGGCCTTTTTCCGCTGGACGAACTTGGCGCCCCGGCCTTCGGGCGGTTATTTTTGGGCGCGGCTGTGCCCGCGGCCTATTTTTGGCACACGGAGGCGCCTCGCAAAGTCTCGCGCCATTCCGAGTCCGGCGGACGAAGTTGGCCAGCCCCACCCCCCAAGGCTATAGCCCACCCGTTTTTGTGGCCTTTTTCCGCTGGACGAACTTGGCGCCCCGGCCTTCGGGCGGTTATTTTTGGGCGCGGCTGTGCCCGCGGCCTATTTTTGGCACACGGAGGCCCCTCGCAAAGTCTCGCGCCATTCCGAGTCCGGCGGACGAAGTTGGCCAGCCCCACCCCCCAAGGCTATAGCCCACCCGTTTTTGTGGCCTTTTTCCGCTGGACGAACTTGGCGCCCCGGCCTTCGGGCGGTTATTTTTGGGCGCGGCTGTGCCCGCGGCCTATTTTTGGCACACGGAGGCGCCTCGCAAAGTCTCGCGCCATTCCGAGTCCGGCGGACGAAGTTGGCCAGCCCCACCCCCCAAGGCTATAGCCCACCCGTTTTTGTGGCCTTTTTCCGCTGGACGAACTTGGCGCCCCGGCCTTCGGGCGGTTATTTTTGGGCGCGGCTGTGCCCGCGGCCTATTTTTGGCACACGGAGGCGCCTCGCAAAGTCTCGCGCCATTCCGAGTCCGGCGGACGAAGTTGGCCAGCCCCACCCCCCAAGGCTATAGCCCACCCGTTTTTGTGGCCTTTTTCCGCTGGACGAACTTGGCGCCCCGGCCTTCGGGCGGTTATTTTTGGGCGCGGCTGTGCCCGCGGCCTATTTTTGGCACACGGAGGCGCCTCGCAAAGTCTCGCGCCATTCCGAGTCCGGCGGACGAAGTTGGCCAGCCCCACCCCCCAAGGCTATAGCCCACCCGTTTTTGTGGCCTTTTTCCGCTGGACGAACTTGGCGCCCCGGCCTTCGGGCGGTTATTTTTGGGCGCGGCTGTGCCCGCGGCCTATTTTTGGCACACGGAGGCGCCTCGCAAAGTCTCGCGCCATTCCGAGTCCGGCGGACGAAGTTGGCCAGCCCCACCCCCCAAGGCTATAGCCCACCCGTTTTTGTGGCCTTTTTCCGCTGGACGAACTTGGCGCCCCGGCCTTCGGGCGGTTATTTTTGGGCGCGGCTGTGCCCGCGGCCTATTTTTGGCACACGGAGGCCGCCTCGCAAAGTCTCGCGCCATTCCGAGTCCGGCGGACGAAGTTGGCCAGCCCCACCCCCCAAGGCTATAGCCCACCCGTTTTTGTGGCCTTTTTCCGCTGGACGAACTTGGCGCCCCGGCCTTCGGGCGGTTATTTTTGGGCGCGGCTGTGCCCGCGGCCTATTTTTGGCACACGGAGGCGCCTCGCAAAGTCTCGCGCCATTCCGAGTCCGGCGGACGAAGTTGGCCAGCCCCACCCCCCAAGGCTATAGCCCACCCGTTTTTGTGGCCTTTTTCCGCTGGACGAACTTGGCGCCCCGGCCTTCGGGCGGTTATTTTTGGGCGCGGCTGTGCCCGCGGCCTATTTTTGGCACACGGAGGCCCCTCGCAAAGTCTCGCGCCATTCCGAGTCCGGCGGACGAAGTTGGCCAGCCCCACCCCCCAAGGCTATAGCCCACCCGTTTTTGTGGCCTTTTTCCGCTGGACGAACTTGGCGCCCCGGCCTTCGGGCGGTTATTTTTGGGCGCGGCTGTGCCCGCGGCCTATTTTTGGCACACGGAGGCGCCTCGCAAAGTCTCGCGCCATTCCGAGTCCGGCGGACGAAGTTGGCCAGCCCCACCCCCCAAGGCTATAGCCCACCCGTTTTTGTGGCCTTTTTCCGCTGGACGAACTTGGCGCCCCGGCCTTCGGGCGGTTATTTTTGGGCGCGGCTGTGCCCGCGGCCTATTTTTGGCACACGGAGGCCCCTCGCAAAGTCTCGCGCCATTCCGAGTCCGGCGGACGAAGTTGGCCAGCCCCACCCCCCAAGGCTATAGCCCACCCGTTTTTGTGGCCTTTTTCCGCTGGACGAACTTGGCGCCCCGGCCTTCGGGCGGTTATTTTTGGGCGCGGCTGTGCCCGCGGCCTATTTTTGGCACACGGAGGCGCCTCGCAAAGTCTCGCGCCATTCCGAGTCCGGCGGACGAAGTTGGCCAGCCCCACCCCCCAAGGCTATAGCCCACCCGTTTTTGTGGCCTTTTTCCGCTGGACGAACTTGGCGCCCCGGCCTTCGGGCGGTTATTTTTGGGCGCGGCTGTGCCCGCGGCCTATTTTTGGCACACGGAGGCGCCTCGCAAAGTCTCGCGCCATTCCGAGTCCGGCGGACGAAGTTGGCCAGCCCCACCCCCCAAGGCTATAGCCCACCCGTTTTTGTGGCCTTTTTCCGCTGGACGAACTTGGCGCCCCGGCCTTCGGGCGGTTATTTTTGGGCGCGGCTGTGCCCGCGGCCTATTTTTGGCACACGGAGGCGCCTCGCAAAGTCTCGCGCCATTCCGAGTCCGGCGGACGAAGTTGGCCAGCCCCACCCCCCAAGGCTATAGCCCACCCGTTTTTGTGGCCTTTTTCCGCTGGACGAACTTGGCGCCCCGGCCTTCGGGCGGTTATTTTTGGGCGCGGCTGTGCCCGCGGCCTATTTTTGGCACACGGAGGCGCCTCGCAAAGTCTCGCGCCATTCCGAGTCCGGCGGACGAAGTTGGCCAGCCCCACCCCCCAAGGCTATAGCCCACCCGTTTTTGTGGCCTTTTTCCGCTGGACGAACTTGGCGCCCCGGCCTTCGGGCGGTTATTTTTGGGCGCGGCTGTGCCCGCGGCCTATTTTTGGCACACGGAGGCCGCCTCGCAAAGTCTCGCGCCATTCCGAGTCCGGCGGACGAAGTTGGCCAGCCCCACCCCCCAAGGCTATAGCCCACCCGTTTTTGTGGCCTTTTTCCGCTGGACGAACTTGGCGCCCCGGCCTTCGGGCGGTTATTTTTGGGCGCGGCTGTGCCCGCGGCCTATTTTTGGCACACGGAGGCCCCTCGCAAAGTCTCGCGCCATTCCGAGTCCGGCGGACGAAGTTGGCCAGCCCCACCCCCCAAGGCTATAGCCCACCCGTTTTTGTGGCCTTTTTCCGCTGGACGAACTTGGCGCCCCGGCCTTCGGGCGGTTATTTTTGGGCGCGGCTGTGCCCGCGGCCTATTTTTGGCACACGGAGGCCCCTCGCAAAGTCTCGCGCCATTCCGAGTCCGGCGGACGAAGTTGGCCAGCCCCACCCCCCAAGGCTATAGCCCACCCGTTTTTGTGGCCTTTTTCCGCTGGACGAACTTGGCGCCCCGGCCTTCGGGCGGTTATTTTTGGGCGCGGCTGTGCCCGCGGCCTATTTTTGGCACACGGAGGCCCCTCGCAAAGTCTCGCGCCATTCCGAGTCCGGCGGACGAAGTTGGCCAGCCCCACCCCCCAAGGCTATAGCCCACCCGTTTTTGTGGCCTTTTTCCGCTGGACGAACTTGGCGCCCCGGCCTTCGGGCGGTTATTTTTGGGCGCGGCTGTGCCCGCGGCCTATTTTTGGCACACGGAGGCCCCTCGCAAAGTCTCGCGCCATTCCGAGTCCGGCGGACGAAGTTGGCCAGCCCCACCCCCCAAGGCTATAGCCCACCCGTTTTTGTGGCCTTTTTCCGCTGGACGAACTTGGCGCCCCGGCCTTCGGGCGGTTATTTTTGGGCGCGGCTGTGCCCGCGGCCTATTTTTGGCACACGGAGGCCCCTCGCAAAGTCTCGCGCCATTCCGAGTCCGGCGGACGAAGTTGGCCAGCCCCACCCCCCAAGGCTATAGCCCACCCGTTTTTGTGGCCTTTTTCCGCTGGACGAACTTGGCGCCCCGGCCTTCGGGCGGTTATTTTTGGGCGCGGCTGTGCCCGCGGCCTATTTTTGGCACACGGAGGCCCCTCGCAAAGTCTCGCGCCATTCCGAGTCCGGCGGACGAAGTTGGCCAGCCCCACCCCCCAAGGCTATAGCCCACCCGTTTTTGTGGCCTTTTTCCGCTGGACGAACTTGGCGCCCCGGCCTTCGGGCGGTTATTTTTGGGCGCGGCTGTGCCCGCGGCCTATTTTTGGCACACGGAGGCCCCTCGCAAAGTCTCGCGCCATTCCGAGTCCGGCGGACGAAGTTGGCCAGCCCCACCCCCCAAGGCTATAGCCCACCCGTTTTTGTGGCCTTTTTCCGCTGGACGAACTTGGCGCCCCGGCCTTCGGGCGGTTATTTTTGGGCGCGGCTGTGCCCGCGGCCTATTTTTGGCACACGGAGGCCCCTCGCAAAGTCTCGCGCCATTCCGAGTCCGGCGGACGAAGTTGGCCAGCCCCACCCCCCAAGGCTATAGCCCACCCGTTTTTGTGGCCTTTTTCCGCTGGACGAACTTGGCGCCCCGGCCTTCGGGCGGTTATTTTTGGGCGCGGCTGTGCCCGCGGCCTATTTTTGGCACACGGAGGCCCCTCGCAAAGTCTCGCGCCATTCCGAGTCCGGCGGACGAAGTTGGCCAGCCCCACCCCCCAAGGCTATAGCCCACCCGTTTTTGTGGCCTTTTTCCGCTGGACGAACTTGGCGCCCCGGCCTTCGGGCGGTTATTTTTGGGCGCGGCTGTGCCCGCGGCCTATTTTTGGCACACGGAGGCCCCTCGCAAAGTCTCGCGCCATTCCGAGTCCGGCGGACGAAGTTGGCCAGCCCCACCCCCCAAGGCTATAGCCCACCCGTTTTTGTGGCCTTTTTCCGCTGGACGAACTTGGCGCCCCGGCCTTCGGGCGGTTATTTTTGGGCGCGGCTGTGCCCGCGGCCTATTTTTGGCACACGGAGGCCCCTCGCAAAGTCTCGCGCCATTCCGAGTCCGGCGGACGAAGTTGGCCAGCCCCACCCCCCAAGGCTATAGCCCACCCGTTTTTGTGGCCTTTTTCCGCTGGACGAACTTGGCGCCCCGGCCTTCGGGCGGTTATTTTTGGGCGCGGCTGTGCCCGCGGCCTATTTTTGGCACACGGAGGCCCCTCGCAAAGTCTCGCGCCATTCCGAGTCCGGCGGACGAAGTTGGCCAGCCCCACCCCCCAAGGCTATAGCCCACCCGTTTTTGTGGCCTTTTTCCGCTGGACGAACTTGGCGCCCCGGCCTTCGGGCGGTTATTTTTGGGCGCGGCTGTGCCCGCGGCCTATTTTTGGCACACGGAGGCCCCTCGCAAAGTCTCGCGCCATTCCGAGTCCGGCGGACGAAGTTGGCCAGCCCCACCCCCCAAGGCTATAGCCCACCCGTTTTTGTGGCCTTTTTCCGCTGGACGAACTTGGCGCCCCGGCCTTCGGGCGGTTATTTTTGGGCGCGGCTGTGCCCGCGGCCTATTTTTGGCACACGGAGGCCCCTCGCAAAGTCTCGCGCCATTCCGAGTCCGGCGGACGAAGTTGGCCAGCCCCACCCCCCAAGGCTATAGCCCACCCGTTTTTGTGGCCTTTTTCCGCTGGACGAACTTGGCGCCCCGGCCTTCGGGCGGTTATTTTTGGGCGCGGCTGTGCCCGCGGCCTATTTTTGGCACACGGAGGCCCCTCGCAAAGTCTCGCGCCATTCCGAGTCCGGCGGACGAAGTTGGCCAGCCCCACCCCCCAAGGCTATAGCCCACCCGTTTTTGTGGCCTTTTTCCGCTGGACGAACTTGGCGCCCCGGCCTTCGGGCGGTTATTTTTGGGCGCGGCTGTGCCCGCGGCCTATTTTTGGCACACGGAGGCCCCTCGCAAAGTCTCGCGCCATTCCGAGTCCGGCGGACGAAGTTGGCCAGCCCCACCCCCCAAGGCTATAGCCCACCCGTTTTTGTGGCCTTTTTCCGCTGGACGAACTTGGCGCCCCGGCCTTCGGGCGGTTATTTTTGGGCGCGGCTGTGCCCGCGGCCTATTTTTGGCACACGGAGGCCACTCGCAAAGTCTCGCGCCATTCCGAGTCCGGCGGACGAAGTTGGCCAGCCCCACCCCCCAAGGCTATAGCCCACCCGTTTTTGTGGCCTTTTTCCGCTGGACGAACTTGGCGCCCCGGCCTTCGGGCGGTTATTTTTGGGCGCGGCTGTGCCCGCGGCCTATTTTTGGCACACGGAGGCCCCTCGCAAAGTCTCGCGCCATTCCGAGTCCGGCGGACGAAGTTGGCCAGCCCCACCCCCCAAGGCTATAGCCCACCCGTTTTTGTGGCCTTTTTCCGCTGGACGAACTTGGCGCCCCGGCCTTCGGGCGGTTATTTTTGGGCGCGGCTGTGCCCGCGGCCTATTTTTGGCACACGGAGGCCCCTCGCAAAGTCTCGCGCCATTCCGAGTCCGGCGGACGAAGTTGGCCAGCCCCACCCCCCAAGGCTATAGCCCACCCGTTTTTGTGGCCTTTTTCCGCTGGACGAACTTGGCGCCCCGGCCTTCGGGCGGTTATTTTTGGGCGCGGCTGTGCCCGCGGCCTATTTTTGGCACACGGAGGCACCTCGCAAAGTCTCGCGCCATTCCGAGTCCGGCGGACGAAGTTGGCCAGCCCCACCCCCCAAGGCTATAGCCCACCCGTTTTTGTGGCCTTTTTCCGCTGGACGAACTTGGCGCCCCGGCCTTCGGGCGGTTATTTTTGGGCGCGGCTGTGCCCGCGGCCTATTTTTGGCACACGGAGGCCCCTCGCAAAGTCTCGCGCCATTCCGAGTCCGGCGGACGAAGTTGGCCAGCCCCACCCCCCAAGGCTATAGCCCACCCGTTTTTGTGGCCTTTTTCCGCTGGACGAACTTGGCGCCCCGGCCTTCGGGCGGTTATTTTTGGGCGCGGCTGTGCCCGCGGCCTATTTTTGGCACACGGAGGTCCCTCGCAAAGTCTCGCGCCATTCCGAGTCCGGCGGACGAAGTTGGCCAGCCCCACCCCCCAAGGCTATAGCCCACCCGTTTTTGTGGCCTTTTTCCGCTGGACGAACTTGGCGCCCCGGCCTTCGGGCGGTTATTTTTGGGCGCGGCTGTGCCCGCGGCCTATTTTTGGCACACGGAGGCCCCTCGCAAATTCTCGAGCCATTCCGAGTCCGGCGGACGAAGTTGGCCAGCCCCACCCCCCAAGGCTATAGCCCACCCGTTTTTGTGGCCTTTTTCCGCTGGACGAACTTGGCGCCCCGGCCTTCGGGCGGTTATTTTTGGGCGCGGCTGTGCCCGCGGCCTATTTTTGGCACACGGAGGCCCCTTGCAAAGTCTCGCGCCATTCCGAGTCCGGCGGACGAAGTTGGCCAGCCCCACCCCCCAAGGCTATAGCCCACCCGTTTTTGTGGCCTTTTTCCGCTGGACGAACTTGGCGCCCCGGCCTTCGGGCGGTTATTTTTGGGCGCGGCTGTGCCCGCGGCCTATTTTTGGCACACGGAGGCCCCTCGCAAAGTCTCGCGCCATTCCGAGTCCGGCGGACGAAGTTGGCCAGCCCCACCCCCCAAGGCTATAGCCCACCCGTTTTTGTGGCCTTTTTCCGCTGGACGAACTTGGCGCCCCGGCCTTCGGGCGGTTATTTTTGGGCGCGGCTGTGCCCGCGGCCTATTTTTGGCACACGGAGGCCCCTCGCAAAGTCTCGCGCCATTCCGAGTCCGGCGGACGAAGTTGGCCAGCCCCACCCCCCAAGGCTATAGCCCACCCGTTTTTGTGGCCTTTTTCCGCTGGACGAACTTGGCGCCCCGGCCTTCGGGCGGTTATTTTTGGGCGCGGCTGTGCCCGCGGCCTATTTTTGGCACACGGAGGCCCCTCGCAAAGTCTCGCGCCATTCCGAGTCCGGCGGACGAAGTTGGCCAGCCCCACCCCCCAAGGCTATAGCCCACCCGTTTTTGTGGCCTTTTTCCGCTGGACGAACTTGGCGCCCCGGCCTTCGGGCGGTTATTTTTGGGCGCGGCTGTGCCCGCGGCCTATTTTTGGCACACGGAGGCCACTCGCAAAGTCTCGCGCCATTCCGAGTCCGGCGGACGAAGTTGGCCAGCCCCACCCCCCAAGGCTATAGCCCACCCGTTTTTGTGGCCTTTTTCCGCTGGACGAACTTGGCGCCCCGGCCTTCGGGCGGTTATTTTTGGGCGCGGCTGTGCCCGCGGCCTATTTTTGGCACACGGAGGCCCCTCGCAAAGTCTCGCGCCATTCCGAGTCCGGCGGACGAAGTTGGCCAGCCCCACCCCCCAAGGCTATAGCCCACCCGTTTTTGTGGCCTTTTTCCGCTGGACGAACTTGGCGCCCCGGCCTTCGGGCGGTTATTTTTGGGCGCGGCTGTGCCCGCGGCCTATTTTTGGCACACGGAGGCCCCTCGCAAAGTCTCGCGCCATTCCGAGTCCGGCGGACGAAGTTGGCCAGCCCCACCCCCCAAGGCTATAGCCCACCCGTTTTTGTGGCCTTTTTCCGCTGGACGAACTTGGCGCCCCGGCCTTCGGGCGGTTATTTTTGGGCGCGGCTGTGCCCGCGGCCTATTTTCTGCACACGGAGGCCCCCCGCAAAGTCTCGCGCCATTCCGAGTCCGGCGGACGAAGTTGGCCAGCCCCACCCCCCAAGGCTATAGCCCACCCGTTTTTGTGGCCTTTTTCCGCTGGACGAACTTGGCGCCCCGGCCTTCGGGCGGTTATTTTTGGGCGCGGCTGTGCCCGCGGCCTATTTTTGGCACACGGAGGCCCCTCGCAAAGTCTCGCGCCATTCCGAGTCCGGCGGACGAAGTTGGCCAGCCCCACCCCCCAAGGCTATAGCCCACCCGTTTTTGTGGCCTTTTTCCGCTGGACGAACTTGGCGCCCCGGCCTTCGGGCGGTTATTTTTGGGCGCGGCTGTGCCCGCGGCCTATTTTTGGCACACGGAGGCCCCTTGCAAAGTCTCGCGCCATTCCGAGTCCGGCGGACGAAGTTGGCCAGCCCCACCCCCCAAGGCTATAGCCCACCCGTTTTTGTGGCCTTTTTCCGCTGGACGAACTTGGCGCCCCGGCCTTCGGGCGGTTATTTTTGGGCGCGGCTGTGCCCGCGGCCTATTTTTGGCACACGGAGGCCCCTCGCAAAGTCTCGCGCCATTCCGAGTCCGGCGGACGAAGTTGGCCAGCCCCACCCCCCAAGGCTATAGCCCACCCGTTTTTGTGGCCTTTTTCCGCTGGACGAACTTGGCGCCCCGGCCTTCGGGCGGTTATTTTTGGGCGCGGCTGTGCCCGCGGCCTATTTTTGGCACACGGAGGCCCCTCGCAAAGTCTCGCGCCATTCCGAGTCCGGCGGACGAAGTTGGCCAGCCCCACCCCCCAAGGCTATAGCCCACCCGTTTTTGTGGCCTTTTTCCGCTGGACGAACTTGGCGCCCCGGCCTTCGGGCGGTTATTTTTGGGCGCGGCTGTGCCCGCGGCCTATTTTTGGCACACGGAGGCCCCTCGCAAAGTCTCGCGCCATTCCGAGTCCGGCGGACGAAGTTGGCCAGCCCCACCCCCCAAGGCTATAGCCCACCCGTTTTTGTGGCCTTTTTCCGCTGGACGAACTTGGCGCCCCGGCCTTCGGGCGGTTATTTTTGGGCGCGGCTGTGCCCGCGGCCTATTTTTGGCACACGGAGGCCGCTCGCAAAGTCTCGCGCCATTCCGAGTCCGGCGGACGAAGTTGGCCAGCCCCACCCCCCAAGGCTATAGCCCACCCGTTTTTGTGGCCTTTTTCCGCTGGACGAACTTGGCGCCCCGGCCTTCGGGCGGTTATTTTTGGGCGCGGCTGTGCCCGCGGCCTATTTTTGGCACACGGAGGCCCCTCGCAAAGTCTCGCGCCATTCCGAGTCCGGCGGACGAAGTTGGCCAGCCCCACCCCCCAAGGCTATAGCCCACCCGTTTTTGTGGCCTTTTTCCGCTGGACGAACTTGGCGCCCCGGCCTTCGGGCGGTTATTTTTGGGCGCGGCTGTGCCCGCGGCCTATTTTTGGCACACGGAGGCCCCTCGCAAAGTCTCGCGCCATTCCGAGTCCGGCGGACGAAGTTGGCCAGCCCCACCCCCCAAGGCTATAGCCCACCCGTTTTTGTGGCCTTTTTCCGCTGGACGAACTTGGCGCCCCGGCCTTCGGGCGGTTATTTTTGGGCGCGGCTGTGCCCGCGGCCTATTTTTGGCACACGGAGGCCCCTCGCAAAGTCTCGCGCCATTCCGAGTCCGGCGGACGAAGTTGGCCAGCCCCACCCCCCAAGGCTATAGCCCACCCGTTTTTGTGGCCTTTTTCCGCTGGACGAACTTGGCGCCCCGGCCTTCGGGCGGTTATTTTTGGGCGCGGCTGTGCCCGCGGCCTATTTTTGGCACACGGAGGCCCCTCGCAAAGTCTCGCGCCATTCCGAGTCCGGCGGACGAAGTTGGCCAGCCCCACCCCCCAAGGCTATAGCCCACCCGTTTTTGTGGCCTTTTTCCGCTGGACGAACTTGGCGCCCCGGCCTTCGGGCGGTTATTTTTGGGCGCGGCTGTGCCCGCGGCCTATTTTTGGCACACGGAGGCCCCTCGCAAAGTCTCGCGCCATTCCGAGTCCGGCGGACGAAGTTGGCCAGCCCCACCCCCCAAGGCTATAGCCCACCCGTTTTTGTGGCCTTTTTCCGCTGGACGAACTTGGCGCCCCGGCCTTCGGGCGGTTATTTTTGGGCGCGGCTGTGCCCGCGGCCTATTTTTGGCACACGGAGGCCCCTCGCAAAGTCTCGCGCCATTCCGAGTCCGGCGGACGAAGTTGGCCAGCCCCACCCCCCAAGGCTATAGCCCACCCGTTTTTGTGGCCTTTTTCCGCTGGACGAACTTGGCGCCCCGGCCTTCGGGCGGTTATTTTTGGGCGCGGCTGTGCCCGCGGCCTATTTTTGGCACACGGAGGCACCTCGCAAAGTCTCGCGCCATTCCGAGTCCGGCGGACGAAGTTGGCCAGCCCCACCCCCCAAGGCTATAGCCCACCCGTTTTTGTGGCCTTTTTCCGCTGGACGAACTTGGCGCCCCGGCCTTCGGGCGGTTATTTTTGGGCGCGGCTGTGCCCGCGGCCTATTTTTGGCACACGGAGGCCCCTCGCAAAGTCTCGCGCCATTCCGAGTCCGGCGGACGAAGTTGGCCAGCCCCACCCCCCAAGGCTATAGCCCACCCGTTTTTGTGGCCTTTTTCCGCTGGACGAACTTGGCGCCCCGGCCTTCGGGCGGTTATTTTTGGGCGCGGCTGTGCCCGCGGCCTATTTTTGGCACACGGAGGCACCTCGCAAAGTCTCGCGCCATTCCGAGTCCGGCGGACGAAGTTGGCCAGCCCCACCCCCCAAGGCTATAGCCCACCCGTTTTTGTGGCCTTTTTCCGCTGGACGAACTTGGCGCCCCGGCCTTCGGGCGGTTATTTTTGGGCGCGGCTGTGCCCGCGGCCTATTTTTGGCACACGGAGGCCCCTCGCAAAGTCTCGCGCCATTCCGAGTCCGGCGGACGAAGTTGGCCAGCCCCACCCCCCAAGGCTATAGCCCACCCGTTTTTGTGGCCTTTTTCCGCTGGACGAACTTGGCGCCCCGGCCTTCGGGCGGTTATTTTTGGGCGCGGCTGTGCCCGCGGCCTATTTTTGGCACACGGAGGCCCCTCGCAAAGTCTCGCGCCATTCCGAGTCCGGCGGACGAAGTTGGCCAGCCCCACCCCCCAAGGCTATAGCCCACCCGTTTTTGTGGCCTTTTTCCGCTGGACGAACTTGGCGCCCCGGCCTTCGGGCGGTTATTTTTGGGCGCGGCTGTGCCCGCGGCCTATTTTTGGCACACGGAGGCCCCTCGCAAAGTCTCGCGCCATTCCGAGTCCGGCGGACGAAGTTGGCCAGCCCCACCCCCCAAGGCTATAGCCCACCCGTTTTTGTGGCCTTTTTCCGCTGGACGAACTTGGCGCCCCGGCCTTCGGGCGGTTATTTTTGGGCGCGGCTGTGCCCGCGGCCTATTTTTGGCACACGGAGGCTCCTCACAAAGTCTCGCGCCATTCCGAGTCCGGCGGACGAAGTTGGCCAGCCCCACCCCCCAAGGCTATAGCCCACCCGTTTTTGTGGCCTTTTTCCGCTGGACGAACTTGGCGCCCCGGCCTTCGGGCGGTTATTTTTGGGCGCGGCTGTGCCCGCGGCCTATTTTTGGCACACGGAGGCACCTCGCAAAGTCTCGCGCCATTCCGAGTCCGGCGGACGAAGTTGGCCAGCCCCACCCCCCAAGGCTATAGCCCACCCGTTTTTGTGGCCTTTTTCCGCTGGACGAACTTGGCGCCCCGGCCTTCGGGCGGTTATTTTTGGGCGCGGCTGTGCCCGCGGCCTATTTTTGGCACACGGAGGCCCCTCGCAAAGTCTCGCGCCATTCCGAGTCCGGCGGACGAAGTTGGCCAGCCCCACCCCCCAAGGCTATAGCCCACCCGTTTTTGTGGCCTTTTTCCGCTGGACGAACTTGGCGCCCCGGCCTTCGGGCGGTTATTTTTGGGCGCGGCTGTGCCCGCGGCCTATTTTTGGCACACGGAGGCACCTCGCAAAGTCTCGCGCCATTCCGAGTCCGGCGGACGAAGTTGGCCAGCCCCACCCCCCAAGGCTATAGCCCACCCGTTTTTGTGGCCTTTTTCCGCTGGACGAACTTGGCGCCCCGGCCTTCGGGCGGTTATTTTTGGGCGCGGCTGTGCCCGCGGCCTATTTTTGGCACACGGAGGCCCCTCGCAAAGTCTCGCGCCATTCCGAGTCCGGCGGACGAAGTTGGCCAGCCCCACCCCCCAAGGCTATAGCCCACCCGTTTTTGTGGCCTTTTTCCGCTGGACGAACTTGGCGCCCCGGCCTTCGGGCGGTTATTTTTGGGCGCGGCTGTGCCCGCGGCCTATTTTTGGCACACGGAGGCCCCTCGCAAAGTCTCGCGCCATTCCGAGTCCGGCGGACGAAGTTGGCCAGCCCCACCCCCCAAGGCTATAGCCCACCCGTTTTTGTGGCCTTTTTCCGCTGGACGAACTTGGCGCCCCGGCCTTCGGGCGGTTATTTTTGGGCGCGGCTGTGCCCGCGGCCTATTTTTGGCACACGGAGGCCCCTCGCAAAGTCTCGCGCCATTCCGAGTCCGGCGGACGAAGTTGGCCAGCCCCACCCCCCAAGGCTATAGCCCACCCGTTTTTGTGGCCTTTTTCCGCTGGACGAACTTGGCGCCCCGGCCTTCGGGCGGTTATTTTTGGGCGCGGCTGTGCCCGCGGCCTATTTTTGGCACACGGAGGCCCCTCGCAAAGTCTCGCGCCATTCCGAGTCCGGCGGACGAAGTTGGCCAGCCCCACCCCCCAAGGCTATAGCCCACCCGTTTTTGTGGCCTTTTTCCGCTGGACGAACTTGGCGCCCCGGCCTTCGGGCGGTTATTTTTGGGCGCGGCTGTGCCCGCGGCCTATTTTTGGCACACGGAGGCCCCTCGCAAAGTCTCGCGCCATTCCGAGTCCGGCGGACGAAGTTGGCCAGCCCCACCCCCCAAGGCTATAGCCCACCCGTTTTTGTGGCCTTTTTCCGCTGGACGAACTTGGCGCCCCGGCCTTCGGGCGGTTATTTTTGGGCGCGGCTGTGCCCGCGGCCTATTTTTGGCACACGGAGGCCCCTCGCAAAGTCTCGCGCCATTCCGAGTCCGGCGGACGAAGTTGGCCAGCCCCACCCCCCAAGGCTATAGCCCACCCGTTTTTGTGGCCTTTTTCCGCTGGACGAACTTGGCGCCCCGGCCTTCGGGCGGTTATTTTTGGGCGCGGCTGTGCCCGCGGCCTATTTTTGGCACACGGAGGCCCCTCGCAAAGTCTCGCGCCATTCCGAGTCCGGCGGACGAAGTTGGCCAGCCCCACCCCCCAAGGCTATAGCCCACCCGTTTTTGTGGCCTTTTTCCGCTGGACGAACTTGGCGCCCCGGCCTTCGGGCGGTTATTTTTGGGCGCGGCTGTGCCCGCGGCCTATTTTTGGCACACGGAGGCTCCTCGCAAAGTCTCGCGCCATTCCGAGTCCGGCGGACGAAGTTGGCCAGCCCCACCCCCCAAGGCTATAGCCCACCCGTTTTTGTGGCCTTTTTCCGCTGGACGAACTTGGCGCCCCGGCCTTCGGGCGGTTATTTTTGGGCGCGGCTGTGCCCGCGGCCTATTTTTGGCACACGGAGGCCCCTCGCAAAGTCTCGCGCCATTCCGAGTCCGGCGGACGAAGTTGGCCAGCCCCACCCCCCAAGGCTATAGCCCACCCGTTTTTGTGGCCTTTTTCCGCTGGACGAACTTGGCGCCCCGGCCTTCGGGCGGTTATTTTTGGGCGCGGCTGTGCCCGCGGCCTATTTTTGGCACACGGAGGCACCTCGCAAAGTCTCGCGCCATTCCGAGTCCGGCGGACGAAGTTGGCCAGCCCCACCCCCCAAGGCTATAGCCCACCCGTTTTTGTGGCCTTTTTCCGCTGGACGAACTTGGCGCCCCGGCCTTCGGGCGGTTATTTTTGGGCGCGGCTGTGCCCGCGGCCTATTTTTGGCACACGGAGGCCCCTCGCAAAGTCTCGCGCCATTCCGAGTCCGGCGGACGAAGTTGGCCAGCCCCACCCCCCAAGGCTATAGCCCACCCGTTTTTGTGGCCTTTTTCCGCTGGACGAACTTGGCGCCCCGGCCTTCGGGCGGTTATTTTTGGGCGCGGCTGTGCCCGCGGCCTATTTTTGGCACACGGAGGCCCCTCGCAAAGTCTCGCGCCATTCCGAGTCCGGCGGACGAAGTTGGCCAGCCCCACCCCCCAAGGCTATAGCCCACCCGTTTTTGTGGCCTTTTTCCGCTGGACGAACTTGGCGCCCCGGCCTTCGGGCGGTTATTTTTGGGCGCGGCTGTGCCCGCGGCCTATTTTTGGCACACGGAGGCCCCTCGCAAATTCTCGCGCCATTCCGAGTCCGGCGGACGAAGTTGGCCAGCCCCACCCCCCAAGGCTATAGCCCACCCGTTTTTGTGGCCTTTTTCCGCTGGACGAACTTGGCGCCCCGGCCTTCGGGCGGTTATTTTTGGGCGCGGCTGTGCCCGCGGCCTATTTTTGGCACACGGAGGCCCCTCGCAAAGTCTCGCGCCATTCCGAGTCCGGCGGACGAAGTTGGCCAGCCCCACCCCCCAAGGCTATAGCCCACCCGTTTTTGTGGCCTTTTTCCGCTGGACGAACTTGGCGCCCCGGCCTTCGGGCGGTTATTTTTGGGCGCGGCTGTGCCCGCGGCCTATTTTTGGCACACGGAGGCCCCTCGCAAAGTCTCGCGCCATTCCGAGTCCGGCGGACGAAGTTGGCCAGCCCCACCCCCCAAGGCTATAGCCCACCCGTTTTTGTGGCCTTTTTCCGCTGGACGAACTTGGCGCCCCGGCCTTCGGGCGGTTATTTTTGGGCGCGGCTGTGCCCGCGGCCTATTTTTGGCACACGGAGGCCCCTCGCAAAGTCTCGCGCCATTCCGAGTCCGGCGGACGAAGTTGGCCAGCCCCACCCCCCAAGGCTATAGCCCACCCGTTTTTGTGGCCTTTTTCCGCTGGACGAACTTGGCGCCCCGGCCTTCGGGCGGTTATTTTTGGGCGCGGCTGTGCCCGCGGCCTATTTTTGGCACACGGAGGCCCCTCGCAAAGTCTCGCGCCATTCCGAGTCCGGCGGACGAAGTTGGCCAGCCCCACCCCCCAAGGCTATAGCCCACCCGTTTTTGTGGCCTTTTTCCGCTGGACGAACTTGGCGCCCCGGCCTTCGGGCGGTTATTTTTGGGCGCGGCTGTGCCCGCGGCCTATTTTTGGCACACGGAGGCCCCTCACTAAGTCTCGCGCCATTCCGAGTCCGGCGGACGAAGTTGGCCAGCCCCACCCCCCAAGGCTATAGCCCACCCGTTTTTGTGGCCTTTTTCCGCTGGACGAACTTGGCGCCCCGGCCTTCGGGCGGTTATTTTTGGGCGCGGCTGTGCCCGCGGCCTATTTTTGGCACACGGAGGCCCCTCGCAAAGTCTCGTGCCATTCCGAGTCCGGCGGACGAAGTTGGCCAGCCCCACCCCCCAAGGCTATAGCCCACCCGTTTTTGTGGCCTTTTTCCGCTGGACGAACTTGGCGCCCCGGCCTTCGGGCGGTTATTTTTGGGCGCGGCTGTGCCCGCGGCCTATTTTTGGCACACGGAGGCCCCTCGCAAAGTCTCGCGCCATTCCGAGTCCGGCGGACGAAGTTGGCCAGCCCCACCCCCCAAGGCTATAGCCCACCCGTTTTTGTGGCCTTTTTCCGCTGGACGAACTTGGCGCCCCGGCCTTCGGGCGGTTATTTTTGGGCGCGGCTGTGCCCGCGGCCTATTTTTGGCACACGGAGGGCCCTTGCAAAGTCTCGCGCCATTCCGAGTCCGGCGGACGAAGTTGGCCAGCCCCACCCCCCAAGGCTATAGCCCACCCGTTTTTGTGGCCTTTTTCCGCTGGACGAACTTGGCGCCCCGGCCTTCGGGCGGTTATTTTTGGGCGCGGCTGTGCCCGCGGCCTATTTTTGGCACACGGAGGCCCCTCGCAAAGTCTCGCGCCATTCCGAGTCCGGCGGACGAAGTTGGCCAGCCCCACCCCCCAAGGCTATAGCCCACCCGTTTTTGTGGCCTTTTTCCGCTGGACGAACTTGGCGCCCCGGCCTTCGGGCGGTTATTTTTGGGCGCGGTTGTGCCCGCGGCCTATTTTTGGCACACGGAGGCCCCTCGCAAAGTCTCGCGCCATTCCGAGTCCGGCGGACGAAGTTGGCCAGCCCCACCCCCCAAGGCTATAGCCCACCCGTTTTTGTGGCCTTTTTCCGCTGGACGAACTTGGCGCCCCGGCCTTCGGGCGGTTATTTTTGGGCGCGGCTGTGCCCGCGGCCTATTTTTGGCACACGGAGGCACCTCGCAAAGTCTCGCGCCATTCCGAGTCCGGCGGACGAAGTTGGCCAGCCCCACCCCCCAAGGCTATAGCCCACCCGTTTTTGTGGCCTTTTTCCGCTGGACGAACTTGGCGCCCCGGCCTTCGGGCGGTTATTTTTGGGCGCGGCTGTGCCCGCGGCCTATTTTTGGCACACGGAGGCCCCTCGCAAAGTCTCGCGCCATTCCGAGTCCGGCGGACGAAGTTGGCCAGCCCCACCCCCCAAGGCTATAGCCCACCCGTTTTTGTGGCCTTTTTCCGCTGGACGAACTTGGCGCCCCGGCCTTCGGGCGGTTATTTTTGGGCGCGGCTGTGCCCGCGGCCTATTTTTGGCACACGGAGGCACCTCGCAAAGTCTCGCGCCATTCCGAGTCCGGCGGACGAAGTTGGCCAGCCCCACCCCCCAAGGCTATAGCCCACCCGTTTTTGTGGCCTTTTTCCGCTGGACGAACTTGGCGCCCCGGCCTTCGGGCGGTTATTTTTGGGCGCGGCTGTGCCCGCGGCCTATTTTTGGCACACGGAGGCCCCTCGCAAAGTCTCGCGCCATTCCGAGTCCGGCGGACGAAGTTGGCCAGCCCCACCCCCCAAGGCTATAGCCCACCCGTTTTTGTGGCCTTTTTCCGCTGGACGAACTTGGCGCCCCGGCCTTCGGGCGGTTATTTTTGGGCGCGGCTGTGCCCGCGGCCTATTTTTGGCACACGGAGGCCCCTCGCAAAGTCTCGCGCCATTCCGAGTCCGGCGGACGAAGTTGGCCAGCCCCACCCCCCAAGGCTATAGCCCACCCGTTTTTGTGGCCTTTTTCCGCTGGACGAACTTGGCGCCCCGGCCTTCGGGCGGTTATTTTTGGGCGCGGCTTTGCCCGCGGCCTATTTTTGGCACACGGAGGCCCCTCGCAAAGTCTCGCGCCATTCCGAGTCCGGCGGACGAAGTTGGCCAGCCCCACCCCCCAAGGCTATAGCCCACCCGTTTTTGTGGCCTTTTTCCGCTGGACGAACTTGGCGCCCCGGCCTTCGGGCGGTTATTTTTGGGCGCGGCTGTGCCCGCGGCCTATTTTTGGCACACGGAGGCCCCTCGCAAAGTCTCGCGCCATTCCGAGTCCGGCGGACGAAGTTGGCCAGCCCCACCCCCCAAGGCTATAGCCCACCCGTTTTTGTGGCCTTTTTCCGCTGGACGAACTTGGCGCCCCGGCCTTCGGGCGGTTATTTTTGGGCGCGGCTGTGCCCGCGGCCTATTTTTGGCACACGGAGGCCCCTCGCAAAGTCTCGCGCCATTCCGAGTCCGGCGGG
>CM056370.1:618776-698166 GCA_029641205.1 Citrus maxima | reverse complement strand
AAACATAGGCCACGGGCACAGCCGCGCCCAAAAATAAGCGCCCGAAGGTCCGGTCCCCAAGTTCGTCCGCCGCAAAAATGCCCAAAAAACGGGTGGGCTATAGCCTTGGGGGGTGGGGCTGGCCAAGTTCGTCCGCCGGACTCGGAATGGGGCCAGACTTTGCGAGGGGCCTCCGTGTGCCAAAAATAGGCCGCGGGCACAGCCGCGCCCAAAAATAAGCGCCCGAAGGTCCGGTCCCCAAGTTCGTCCGCCGCAAAAATGCCCAAAAAACGGGTGGGCTATAGCCTTGGGGGGTGGGGCTGGCCAAGTTCGTCCGCCGGACTCGGAATGGGGCCAGACTTTGCGAGGGCCTCCGTGTGCCAAAAATAGGCCGCGGGCACAGCCGCGCCCAAAAATAAGCGCCCGAAGGTCCGGTCCCCAAGTTCGTCCGCCGCAAAAATGCCCAAAAAACGGGTGGGCTATAGCCTTGGGGGGTGGGGCTGGCCAAGTTCGTCCGCCGGACTCGGAATGGGGCCAGACTTTGCGAGGGGCCTCCGTGTGCCAAAAATAGGCCGTGGCACAGCCGCGCCCAAAAATAAGCGCCCGAAGGTCCGGTCCCCAAGTTCGTCCGCCGCAAAAATGCCCAAAAAACGGGTGGGCTATAGCCTTGGGGGGTGGGGCTGGCCAAGTTCGTCCGCCGGACTCGGAATGGGGCCAGACTTTGCGAGGGGCCTCCGTGTGCCAAAAATAGGCCGCGGGCACAGCCGCGCCCAAAAATAAGCGCCCGAAGGTCCGGTCCCCAAGTTCGTCCGCCGCAAAAATGCCCAAAAAACGGGTGGGCTATAGCCTTGGGGGGTGGGGCTGGCCAAGTTCGTCCGCCGGACTCGGAATGGGGCCAGACTTTGCGAGGGGCCTCCGTGTGCCAAAAATAGGCCGCGGGCACAGCCGCGCCAAAAAATAAGCGCCCGAAGGTCCGGTCCCCAAGTTCGTCCGCCGCAAAAATGCCCAAAAAACGGGTGGGCTATAGCCTTGGGGGTGGGGCTGGCCAAGTTCGTCCGCCGGACTCGGAATGGGGCCAGACTTTGCGAGGGGCCTCCGTGTGCCAAAAATAGGCCGCGGGCACAGCCGCGCCAAAAAATAAGCGCCCGACGGTCCGGTCCCCATGTTCATCCGCCGCAAAAATGCCCAAAAAACGGGTGGGCTATAGCCTTGGGGGTGGGGCTGGCCAAGTTCGTCCGTCGGACTCGGAATGGGGCCAGACTTTGCGAGGGGCCTCCGTGTTCGAAAAATAGGCCGCGGCACAGTCGCGCCGAAAAATAAGCGCCCGAAGGTCCGGTCCCCAAGTTCATCCGCCGCAAAAATGCCCAAAAAACGGGTGGGCTATAGCCTTGGGGGTGGGGCTGGCCAAGTTCGTCCGCCGGACTCGGAATGGGGCCAGACTTTGCGAGGGGCCTCCGTGTGGTAAAAATAGGCCGCGGACACAGCCGTGCCAAATAATAAGCGCCCGAAGGTCCGGTCCCCAAGTTCGTCCGCCGCAAAAATGCCCAAAAAACGGGTGGGCTATAGCCTTGGGGGTGGGGCTGGCCAAGTTCGTCCGCCGGACTCGGAATGGGGCCAGACTTTGCGAGGGGCCTCCGTGTGCCAAAAATAGGCCGCGGGCACAGCCGCGCCCAAAAATAAGCGCCCGAAGGTCCGGTCCCCAAGTTCGTCCGCCGCAAAAATGCCCAAAAAACGGGTGGGCTATAGCCTTGGGGGGTGGGGCTGGCCAAGTTCGTCCGCCGGACTCGGAATGGGGCCAGACTTTGCGAGGGGCCTCCGTGTGCCAAAAATAGGCCGCGGGCACAGCCGCGCCCAAAAATAAGCGCCCGAAGGTCCGGTCCCCAAGTTCGTCCGCCGCAAAAATGCCCAAAAAACGGGTGGGCTATAGCCTTGGGGGGTGGGGCTGGCCAAGTTCGTCCGCCGGACTCGGAATGGGGCCAGACTTTGCGAGGGGCCTCCGTGTGCCAAAAATAGGCCGCGGGCACAGCCGCGCCCAAAAATAAGCGCCCGAAGGTCCGGTCCCCAAGTTCGTCCGCCGCAAAAATGCCCAAAAAAACGGGTGGGCTATAGCCTTGGGGGGTGGGGCTGGCCAAGTTCGTCCGCCGGACTCGGAATGGGGCCAGACTTTGCGAGGGGCCTCCGTGTGCCAAAAATAGGCCGCGGGCACTGCCGCGCCCAAAAATAAGCGCCCGAAGGTCCGGTCCCCAAGTTCATCCGCCGCAAAAATGCCCAAAAAACGGGTGGGCTATAGCCTTGGGGGTGGGGCTGGCCAAGTTCGTCCGTCGGACTCGGAATGGGGCCAGACTTTGCGAGGGGCCTCCGTGTGCCAAAAATAGGCCGTGGACACAGCCGCGCCCAAAAATAAGCGCCCGAAGGTCCGGTCCCCAAGTTCGTCCGCCTCAAAAATGCCCGAAAAACGGGTGGGCTATGGCCTTGGGGGGTGGGGCTGGCCAAGTTCGTCCGCCGGACTCGGAATGGGGCCAGACTTTGCGAGGGGCCTCCGTGTGCCAAAAATAGGCCGCGGGCACAGCCGCACCCAAAAATAAGCGCCCGAAGGTCCGGTCCCCAATTTCGTCCGCCGCAAAAATGCCCAAAAAACGGGTGGGCTATAGCCTTGGGGGGTGGGGCTGGCCAAGTTCGTCCGCCGGACTCGGAATGGGGCCAGACTTTGCGAGGGGCCTCCGTGTGCCAAAAATAGGCCGCGGGCACAGCCGCGCCAAAAAATAAGCGCCCGAAGGTCCGGTCCCCAAGTTCGTCCGCCGCAAAAATGCCCAAAAAACGGGTGGGCTATAGCCTTGGGGGGTGGGGCTGGCCAAGTTCGTCCGCCGGACTCGGAATGGGGCCAGACTTTGCGAGGGGCCTCCGTGTGCCAAAAATAGGCCGCGGGCACAGCCGCGCCCAAAAATAAGCGCCCGAAGGTCCGGTCCCCAAGTTCGTCCGCCGCAAAAATGCCCAAAAAACGGGTGGGCTATAGCCTTGGGGGGAGGGGCTGGCCAAGTTCGTCCGCCGGACTCGGAATGGGGCCAGACTTTGCGAGGGGCCTCCGTGTTCGAAAAATAGGCCGCGGCACAGTCGCGCCGAAAAATAAGCGCCCGAAGGTCCGGTCCCCAAGTTCATCCGCCGCAAAAATGCCCAAAAAACCGGTGGGCTATAGCCTTGGGGGTGGGGCTGGCCAAGTTCATCCGTTGGACTCGGAATGGGGCCAGACTTTGCGAGGGGCCTCCGTGTGCCAAAAATAGGCCGTGGACACAGCCGCGCCCAAAAATAAGCGCCCGAAGGTCCGGTCCCCAAGTTCGTCCGCCGCAAAAATGCCCAAAAAACGGGTGGGCTATAGCCTTGGGGGGAGGGGCTGGCCAAGTTCGTCCGCCGGACTCGGAATGGGGCCAGACTTTGCGAGGGGCCTCCGTGTGCCAAAAATAGGCCGCGGGCACAGCCGCGCCCAAAAATAAGCGCCCGAAGGTCCGGTCCCCAAGTTCGTCCGCCGCAAAAATGCCCAAAAAACGGGTGGGCTATAGCCTTGGGGGGAGGGGCTGGCCAAGTTCGTCCGCCGGACTCGGAATGGGGCCAGACTTTGCGAGGGGCCTCCGTGTGCCAAAAATAGGCCGCGGGCACAGCCGCCACAAAAATAAGCGCCCGAAGGTCCGGTCCCCAAGTTCGTCCGCCGCAAAAATGCCCAAAAAACGGGTGGGCTATAGCCTTGGGGGGTGGGGCTGGCCAAGTTCGTCCGCCGGACTCGGAATGGGGCCAGACTTTGCGAGGGGCCTCCGTGTGCCAAAAATAGGCCGCGGGCACTGCCGCGCCCAAAAATAAGCGCCCGAAGGTCCGGTCCCCAAGTTCGTCCGCCGCAAAAATGCCCAAAAAACGGGTGGGCTATAGCCTTGGGGGAGGGGCTGGCCAAGTTCGTCCGCCGGACTCGGAATGGGGCCAGACTTTGCGAGGGGCCTCCGTGTGCCAAAAATAGGCAGCGAAATAAGCGCCCGAAGGTCCGGTCCCCAAGTTCGTCCGCCGCAAAAATGCCCAAAAAACGGGTGGGCTATAGCCTTGGGGGTGGGGCTGGCCAAGTTCGTCCGCCGGACTCGGAATGGGGCCAGACTTTGCGAGGGGCCTCCGTGTGCCAAAAATAGGCCGCGGGCACAGCCGCGCCCAAAAATAAGCGCCCGAAGGTCCGGTCCCCAAGTTCGTCCGCCGCAAAAATGCCCAAAAAACGGGTGGGCTATAGCCTTGGGGGGAGGGGCTGGCCAAGTTCGTCCGCCGGACTCGGAATGGGGCCAGACTTTGCGAGGGGCCTCCGTGTGCCAAAAATAGGCCGCGGGCACAGCCGCGCCCAAAAATAAGCGCCCGAAGGTCCGGTCCCCAAGTTCGTCCGCCGCAAAAATGCCCAAAAAACGGGTGGGCTATAGCCTTGGGGGGTGGGGCTGGCCAAGTTCGTCCGCCGGACTCGGAATGGGGCCAGACTTTGCGAGGGGCCTCCGTGTGCCAAAAATAGGCCGCGGGCACTGCCGCGCCAAAAAATAAGCGCCCGAAGGTCCGGTCCCCAAGTTCGTCCGCCGCAAAAATGCCCAAAAAACGGGTGGGCTATAGCCTTGGGGGGTGGGGCTGGCCAAGTTCGTCCGCCGGACTCGGAATGGGGCCAGACTTTGCGAGGGGCCTCCGTGTGCCAAAAATAGGCCGCGGCACAGCCGCGCCCAAAAATAAGCGCCCGAAGGTCCCGTCCCCAAGTTCGTCCGCCGCAAAAATGCCCAAAAAACGGGTGGGCTATAGCCTTGGGGGGAGGGGCTGGCCAAGTTCGTCCGCCGGACTCGGAATGGGGCCAGACTTTGCGAGGGGCCTCCGTGTGCCAAAAATAGGCCGCGGGCACTGCCGCGCCCAAAAATAAGCGCCCGAAGGTCCCGTCCCCAAGTTCGTCCGCCGCAAAAATGCCCAAAAAACGGGTGGGCTATAGCCTTGGGGGGAGGGGCTGGCCAAGTTCGTCCGCCGGACTCGGAATGGGGCCAGACTTTGCGAGGGGCCTCCGTGTGCCAAAAATAGGCCGCGGGCACTGCCGCGCCCAAAAATAAGCGCCCGAAGGTCCCGTCCCCAAGTTCGTCCGCCGCAAAAATGCCCAAAAAACGGGTGGGCTATAGCCTTGGGGGGAGGGGCTGGCCAAGTTCGTCCGCCGGACTCGGAATGGGGCCAGACTTTGCGAGGGGCCTCCGTGTGCCAAAAATAGGCCGCGGGCACAGCCGCGCCCAAAAATAAGCGCCCGAAGGTCCCGTCCCCAAGTTCGTCCGCCGCAAAAATGCCCAAAAAACGGGTGGGCTATAGCCTTGGGGGGAGGGGCTGGCCAAGTTCGTCCGCCGGACTCGGAATGGGGCCAGACTTTGCGAGGGGCCTCCGTGTGCCAAAAATAGGCCGCGGGCACTGCCGCGCCCAAAAATAAGCGCCCGAAGGTCCCGTCCCCAAGTTCGTCCGCCGCAAAAATGCCCAAAAAACGGGTGGGCTATAGCCTTGGGGGGAGGGGCTGGCCAAGTTCGTCCGCCGGACTCGGAATGGGGCCAGACTTTGCGAGGGGCCTCCGTGTGCCAAAAATAGGCCGCGGGCACTGCCGCGCCCAAAAATAAGCGCCCGAAGGTCCCGTCCCCAAGTTCGTCCGCCGCAAAAATGCCCAAAAAACGGGTGGGCTATAGCCTTGGGGGGAGGGGCTGGCCAAGTTCGTCCGCCGGACTCGGAATGGGGCCAGACTTTGCGAGGGGCCTCCGTGTGCCAAAAATAGGCCGCGGGCACTGCCGCGCCCAAAAATAAGCGCCCGAAGGTCCCGTCCCCAAGTTCGTCCGCCGCAAAAATGCCCAAAAAACGGGTGGGCTATAGCCTTGGGGGTGGGGCTGGCCAAGTTCGTCCGCCGGACTCGGAATGGGGCCAGACTTTGCGAGGGGCCTCCGTGTGCCAAAAATAGGCCGCGGGCACTGCCGCGCCCAAAAATAAGCGCCCGAAGGTCCCGTCCCCAAGTTCGTCCGCCGCAAAAATGCCCAAAAAACGGGTGGGCTATAGCCTTGGGGGGAGGGGCTGGCCAAGTTCGTCCGCCGGACTCGGAATGGGGCCAGACTTTGCGAGGGGCCTCCGTGTGCCAAAAATAGGCCGCGGGCACTGCCGCGCCCAAAAATAAGCGCCCGAAGGTCCCGTCCCCAAGTTCGTCCGCCGCAAAAATGCCCAAAAAACGGGTGGGCTATAGCCTTGGGGGGAGGGGCTGGCCAAGTTCGTCCGCCGGACTCGGAATGGGGCCAGACTTTGCGAGGGGCCTCCGTGTGCCAAAAATAGGCCGCGGGCACTGCCGCGCCCAAAAATAAGCGCCCGAAGGTCCGGTCCCCAAGTTCGTCCGCCGCAAAAATGCCCAAAAAACGGGTGGGCTATAGCCTTGGGGGAGGGGCTGGCCAAGTTCGTCCGCCGGACTCGGAATGGGGCCAGACTTTGCGAGGGGCCTCCGTGTGCCAAAAATAGGCCGCGGGCACTGCCGCGCCCAAAAATAAGCGCCCGAAGGTCCCGTCCCCAAGTTCGTCCGCCGCAAAAATGCCCAAAAAACGGGTGGGCTATAGCCTTGGGGGGGAGGGGCTGGCCAAGTTCGTCCGCCGGACTCGGAATGGGGCCAGACTTTGCGAGGGGCCTCCGTGTGCCAAAAATAGGCCGCGGGCACTGCCGCGCCCAAAAATAAGCGCCCGAAGGTCCCGTCCCCAAGTTCGTCCGCCGCAAAAATGCCCAAAAAACGGGTGGGCTATAGCCTTGGGGGGAGGGGCTGGCCAAGTTCGTCCGCCGGACTCGGAATGGGGCCAGACTTTGCGAGGGGCCTCCGTGTGCCAAAAATAGGCCGCGGGCACTGCCGCCCCAAAAATAAGCGCCCGAAGGTCCCGTCCCCAAGTTCGTCCGCCGCAAAAATGCCCAAAAAACGGGTGGGCTATAGCCTTGGGGGGAGGGGCTGGCCAAGTTCGTCCGCCGGACTCGGAATGGGGCCAGACTTTGCGAGGGGCCTCCGTGTGCCAAAAATAGGCCGCGGGCACTGCCGCGCCAAAAATAAGCGCCCGAAGGTCCCGTCCCCAAGTTCGTCCGCCGCAAAAATGCCCAAAAAACGGGTGGGCTATAGCCTTGGGGGTGGGGCTGGCCAAGTTCGTCCGCCGGACTCGGAATGGGGCCAGACTTTGCGAGGGGCCTCCGTGTGCCAAAAATAGGCCGCGGGCACTGCCGCGCCCAAAAATAAGCGCCCGAAGGTCCCGTCCCCAAGTTCGTCCGCCGCAAAAATGCCCAAAAAACGGGTGGGCTATAGCCTTGGGGGGAGGGGCTGGCCAAGTTCGTCCGCCGGACTCGGAATGGGGCCAGACTTTGCGAGGGGCCTCCGTGTGCCAAAAATAGGCCGCGGGCACTGCCGCGCCCAAAAATAAGCGCCCGAAGGTCCCGTCCCCAAGTTCGTCCGCCGCAAAAATGCCCAAAAAACGGGTGGGCTATAGCCTTGGGGGGAGGGGCTGGCCAAGTTCGTCCGCCGGACTCGGAATGGGGCCAGACTTTGCGAGGGGCCTCCGTGTGCCAAAAATAGGCCGCGGGCACTGCCGCACCCGAAGGTCCCGTCCCCAAGTTCGTCCGCCGCAAAAATGCCCAAAAAACGGGTGGGCTATAGCCTTGGGGGGAGGGGCTGGCCAAGTTCGTCCGCCGGACTCGGAATGGGGCCAGACTTTGCGAGGGGCCTCCGTGTGCCAAAAATAGGCCGCGGGCACTGCCGCGCCCAAAAATAAGCGCCCGAAGGTCCCGTCCCCAAGTTCGTCCGCCGCAAAAATGCCCAAAAAACGGGTGGGCTATAGCCTTGGGGGGAGGGGCTGGCCAAGTTCGTCCGCCGGACTCGGAATGGGGCCAGACTTTGCGAGGGGCCTCCGTGTGCCAAAAATAGGCCGCGGGCACTGCCGCGCCCAAAAATAAGCGCCCGAAGGTCCCGTCCCCAAGTTCGTCCGCCGCAAAAATGCCCAAAAAACGGGTGGGCTATAGCCTTGGGGGGAGGGGCTGGCCAAGTTCGTCCGCCGGACTCGGAATGGGGCCAGACTTTGCGAGGGGCCTCCGTGTGCCAAAAATAGGCCGCGGGCACTGCCGCGCCCAAAAATAAGTGCCCGAAGGTCCCGTCCCCAAGTTCGTCCGCCGCAAAAATGCCCAAAAAACGGGTGGGCTATAGCCTTGGGGGGAGGGGCTGGCCAAGTTCGTCCGCCGGACTCGGAATGGGGCCAGACTTTGCGAGGGGCCTCCGTGTGCCAAAAATAGGCCGCGGGCACTGCCGTCCCCAAGTTCGTCCGCCGCAAAAATGCCCAAAAAACGGGTGGGCTATAGCCTTGGGGGGAGGGGCTGGCCAAGTTCGTCCGCCGGACTCGGAATGGGGCCAGACTTTGCGAGGGGCCTCCGTGTGCCAAAAATAGGCCGCGGGCACTGCCGCGCCCAAAAATAAGCGCCCGAAGGTCCCGTCCCCAAGTTCGTCCGCCGCAAAAATGCCCAAAAAACGGGTGGGCTATAGCCTTGGGGGGAGGGGCTGGCCAAGTTCGTCCGCCGGACTCGGAATGGGGCCAGACTTTGCGAGGGGCCTCCGTGTGCCAAAAATAGGCCGCGGGCACTGCCGCGCCCGAAGGTCCCGTCCCCAAGTTCGTCCGCCGCAAAAATGCCCAAAAAACGGGTGGGCTATAGCCTTGGGGGGAGGGGCTGGCCAAGTTCGTCCGCCGGACTCGGAATGGGGCCAGACTTTGCGAGGGGCCTCCGTGTGCCAAAAATAGGCCGCGGGCACTGCCGCGCCCAAAAATAAGCGCCCGAAGGTCCCGTCCCCAAGTTCGTCCGCCGCAAAAATGCCCAAAAAACGGGTGGGCTATAGCCTTGGGGGGAGGGGCTGGCCAAGTTCGTCCGCCGGACTCGGAATGGGGCCAGACTTTGCGAGGGGCCTCCGTGTGCCAAAAATAGGCCGCGGGCACTGCCGCGCCCAAAAATAAGCGCCCGAAGGTCCCGTCCCCAAGTTCGTCCGCCGCAAAAATGCCCAAAAAACGGGTGGGCTATAGCCTTGGGGGGAGGGGCTGGCCAAGTTCGTCCGCCGGACTCGGAATGGGGCCAGACTTTGCGAGGGGCCTCCGCGTGCCAAAAATAGGCCGCGGGCACTGCCGTCCCCAAGTTCGTCCGCCGCAAAAATGCCCAAAAAACGGGTGGGCTATAGCCTTGGGGGGAGGGGCTGGCCAAGTTCGTCCGCCGGACTCGGAATGGGGCCAGACTTTGCGAGGGGCCTCCGTGTGCCAAAAATAGGCCGCGGGCACTGCCGCGCCCAAAAATAAGCGCCCGAAGGTCCCGTCCCCAAGTTCGTCCGCCGCAAAAATGCCCAAAAAACGGGTGGGCTATAGCCTTGGGGGGAGGGGCTGGCCAAGTTCGTCCGCCGGACTCGGAATGGGGCCAGACTTTGCGAGGGGCCTCCGTGTGCCAAAAATAGGCCGCGGGCACTGCCGCACCGAAGGTCCCGTCCCCAAGTTCGTCCGCCGCAAAAATGCCCAAAAAACGGGTGGGCTATAGCCTTGGGGGGAGGGGCTGGCCAAGTTCGTCCGCCGGACTCGGAATGGGGCCAGACTTTGCGAGGGGCCTCCGTGTGCCAAAAATAGGCCGCGGGCACTGCCGCGCCCAAAAATAAGCGCCCGAAGGTCCCGTCCCCAAGTTCGTCCGCCGCAAAAATGCCCAAAAAACGGGTGGGCTATAGCCTTGGGGGGAGGGGCTGGCCAAGTTCGTCCGCCGGACTCGGAATGGGGCCAGACTTTGCGAGGGGCCTCCGTGTGCCAAAAATAGGCCGCGGGCACTGCCGCGCCCAAAAATAAGCGCCCGAAGGTCCCGTCCCCAAGTTCGTCCGCCGCAAAAATGCCCAAAAAACGGGTGGGCTATAGCCTTGGGGGGAGGGGCTGGCCAAGTTCGTCCGCCGGACTCGGAATGGGGCCAGACTTTGCGAGGGGCCTCCGTGTGCCAAAAATAGGCCGCGGGCACTGCCGCGCCCAAAAATAAGCGCCCGAAGGTCCCGTCCCCAAGTTCGTCCGCCGCAAAAATGCCCAAAAAACGGGTGGGCTATAGCCTTGGGGGGAGGGGCTGGCCAAGTTCGTCCGCCGGACTCGGAATGGGGCCAGACTTTGCGAGGGGCCTCCGTGTGCCAAAAATAGGCCGCGGGCACTGCCGCACCCGAAGGTCCCGTCCCCAAGTTCGTCCGCCGCAAAAATGCCCAAAAAACGGGTGGGCTATAGCCTTGGGGGGAGGGGCTGGCCAAGTTCGTCCGCCGGACTCGGAATGGGGCCAGACTTTGCGAGGGGCCTCCGTGTGCCAAAAATAGGCCGCGGGCACTGCCGCGCCCAAAAATAAGCGCCCGAAGGTCCCGTCCCCAAGTTCGTCCGCCGCAAAAATGCCCAAAAAACGGGTGGGCTATAGCCTTGGGGGGAGGGGCTGGCCAAGTTCGTCCGCCGGACTCGGAATGGGGCCAGACTTTGCGAGGGGCCTCCGTGTGCCAAAAATAGGCCGCGGGCACTGCCGCGCCCAAAAATAAGCGCCCGAAGGTCCCGTCCCCAAGTTCGTCCGCCGCAAAAATGCCCAAAAAACGGGTGGGCTATAGCCTTGGGGGGAGGGGCTGGCCAAGTTCGTCCGCCGGACTCGGAATGGGGCCAGACTTTGCGAGGGGCCTCCGTGTGCCAAAAATAGGCCGCGGGCACTGCCGCGCCCAAAAATAAGCGCCCGAAGGTCCCGTCCCCAAGTTCGTCCGCCGCAAAAATGCCCAAAAAACGGGTGGGCTATAGCCTTGGGGGGAGGGGCTGGCCAAGTTCGTCCGCCGGACTCGGAATGGGGCCAGACTTTGCGAGGGGCCTCCGTGTGCCAAAAATAGGCCGCGGGCACTGCCGCGCCCAAAAATAAGCGCCCGAAGGTCCCGTCCCCAAGTTCGTCCGCCGCAAAAATGCCCAAAAAACGGGTGGGCTATAGCCTTGGGGGGAGGGGCTGGCCAAGTTCGTCCGCCGGACTCGGAATGGGGCCAGACTTTGCGAGGGGCCTCCGTGTGCCAAAAATAGGCCGCGGGCACTGCCGCGCCAAAAATAAGCGCCCGAAGGTCCCGTCCCCAAGTTCGTCCGCCGCAAAAATGCCCAAAAAACGGGTGGGCTATAGCCTTGGGGGGAGGGGCTGGCCAAGTTCGTCCGCCGGACTCGGAATGGGGCCAGACTTTGCGAGGGGCCTCCGTGTGCCAAAAATAGGCCGCGGGCACTGCCGCGCCCAAAAATAAGCGCCCGAAGGTCCCGTCCCCAAGTTCGTCCGCCGCAAAAATGCCCAAAAAACGGGTGGGCTATAGCCTTGGGGGGAGGGGCTGGCCAAGTTCGTCCGCCGGACTCGGAATGGGGCCAGACTTTGCGAGGGGCCTCCGTGTGCCAAAAATAGGCCGCGGGCACTGCCGCGCCCAAAAATAAGCGCCCGAAGGTCCCGTCCCCAAGTTCGTCCGCCGCAAAAATGCCCAAAAAACGGGTGGGCTATAGCCTTGGGGGGAGGGGCTGGCCAAGTTCGTCCGCCGGACTCGGAATGGGGCCAGACTTTGCGAGGGGCCTCCGTGTGCCAAAAATAGGCCGCGGGCACTGCCGCGCCCGAAGGTCCCGTCCCCAAGTTCGTCCGCCGCAAAAATGCCCAAAAAACGGGTGGGCTATAGCCTTGGGGGGAGGGGCTGGCCAAGTTCGTCCGCCGGACTCGGAATGGGGCCAGACTTTGCGAGGGGCCTCCGTGTGCCAAAAATAGGCCGCGGGCACTGCCGCGCCCAAAAATAAGCGCCCGAAGGTCCCGTCCCCAAGTTCGTCCGCCGCAAAAATGCCCAAAAAACGGGTGGGCTATAGCCTTGGGGGGAGGGGCTGGCCAAGTTCGTCCGCCGGACTCGGAATGGGGCCAGACTTTGCGAGGGGCCTCCGTGTGCCAAAAATAGGCCGCGGGCACTGCCGCGCCCAAAAATAAGCGCCCGAAGGTCCCGTCCCCAAGTTCGTCCGCCGCAAAAATGCCCAAAAAACGGGTGGGCTATAGCCTTGGGGGGAGGGGCTGGCCAAGTTCGTCCGCCGGACTCGGAATGGGGCCAGACTTTGCGAGGGGCCTCCGTGTGCCAAAAATAGGCCGCGGGCACTGCCGCGCCCAAAAATAAGCGCCCGAAGGTCCCGTCCCCAAGTTCGTCCGCCGCAAAAATGCCCAAAAAACGGGTGGGCTATAGCCTTGGGGGGAGGGGCTGGCCAAGTTCGTCCGCCGGACTCGGAATGGGGCCAGACTTTGCGAGGGGCCTCCGTGTGCCAAAAATAGGCCGCGGGCACTGCCGCGCCCAAAAATAAGCGCCCGAAGGTCCCGTCCCCAAGTTCGTCCGCCGCAAAAATGCCCAAAAAACGGGTGGGCTATAGCCTTGGGGGGAGGGGCTGGCCAAGTTCGTCCGCCGGACTCGGAATGGGGCCAGACTTTGCGAGGGGCCTCCGTGTGCCAAAAATAGGCCGCGGGCACTGCCGCCCCAAAAATAAGCGCCCGAAGGTCCCGTCCCCAAGTTCGTCCGCCGCAAAAATGCCCAAAAAACGGGTGGGCTATAGCCTTGGGGGGAGGGGCTGGCCAAGTTCGTCCGCCGGACTCGGAATGGGGCCAGACTTTGCGAGGGGCCTCCGTGTGCCAAAAATAGGCCGCGGGCACTGCCGCGCCCAAAAATAAGCGCCCGAAGGTCCCGTCCCCAAGTTCGTCCGCCGCAAAAATGCCCAAAAAACGGGTGGGCTATAGCCTTGGGGGGAGGGGCTGGCCAAGTTCGTCCGCCGGACTCGGAATGGGGCCAGACTTTGCGAGGGGCCTCCGTGTGCCAAAAATAGGCCGCGGGCACTGCCGCGCCCAAAAATAAGCGCCCGAAGGTCCCGTCCCCAAGTTCGTCCGCCGCAAAAATGCCCAAAAAACGGGTGGGCTATAGCCTTGGGGGGAGGGGCTGGCCAAGTTCGTCCGCCGGACTCGGAATGGGGCCAGACTTTGCGAGGGGCCTCCGTGTGCCAAAAATAGGCCGCGGGCACTGCCGCGCCCAAAAATAAGCGCCCGAAGGTCCCGTCCCCAAGTTCGTCCGCCGCAAAAATGCCCAAAAAACGGGTGGGCTATAGCCTTGGGGGGAGGGGCTGGCCAAGTTCGTCCGCCGGACTCGGAATGGGGCCAGACTTTGCGAGGGGCCTCCGTGTGCCAAAAATAGGCCGCGGGCACTGCCGCGCCCGAAGGTCCCGTCCCCAAGTTCGTCCGCCGCAAAAATGCCCAAAAAACGGGTGGGCTATAGCCTTGGGGGGAGGGGCTGGCCAAGTTCGTCCGCCGGACTCGGAATGGGGCCAGACTTTGCGAGGGGCCTCCGTGTGCCAAAAATAGGCCGCGGGCACTGCCGCGCCCAAAAATAAGCGCCCGAAGGTCCCGTCCCCAAGTTCGTCCGCCGCAAAAATGCCCAAAAAACGGGTGGGCTATAGCCTTGGGGGGAGGGGCTGGCCAAGTTCGTCCGCCGGACTCGGAATGGGGCCAGACTTTGCGAGGGGCCTCCGTGTGCCAAAAATAGGCCGCGGGCACTGCCGCGCCCAAAAATAAGCGCCCGAAGGTCCCGTCCCCAAGTTCGTCCGCCGCAAAAATGCCCAAAAAACGGGTGGGCTATAGCCTTGGGGGGAGGGGCTGGCCAAGTTCGTCCGCCGGACTCGGAATGGGGCCAGACTTTGCGAGGGGCCTCCGTGTGCCAAAAATAGGCCGCGGGCACTGCCGCGCCCAAAAATAAGCGCCCGAAGGTCCCGTCCCCAAGTTCGTCCGCCGCAAAAATGCCCAAAAAACGGGTGGGCTATAGCCTTGGGGGGAGGGGCTGGCCAAGTTCGTCCGCCGGACTCGGAATGGGGCCAGACTTTGCGAGGGGCCTCCGTGTGCCAAAAATAGGCCGCGGGCACTGCCGTCCCCAAGTTCGTCCGCCGCAAAAATGCCCAAAAAACGGGTGGGCTATAGCCTTGGGGGGAGGGGCTGGCCAAGTTCGTCCGCCGGACTCGGAATGGGGCCAGACTTTGCGAGGGGCCTCCGTGTGCCAAAAATAGGCCGCGGGCACTGCCGCGCCCAAAAATAAGCGCCCGAAGGTCCCGTCCCCAAGTTCGTCCGCCGCAAAAATGCCCAAAAAACGGGTGGGCTATAGCCTTGGGGGGAGGGGCTGGCCAAGTTCGTCCGCCGGACTCGGAATGGGGCCAGACTTTGCGAGGGGCCTCCGTGTGCCAAAAATAGGCCGCGGGCACTGCCGCACCCGAAGGTCCCGTCCCCAAGTTCGTCCGCCGCAAAAATGCCCAAAAAACGGGTGGGCTATAGCCTTGGGGGGAGGGGCTGGCCAAGTTCGTCCGCCGGACTCGGAATGGGGCCAGACTTTGCGAGGGGCCTCCGTGTGCCAAAAATAGGCCGCGGGCACTGCCGCGCCCAAAAATAAGCGCCCGAAGGTCCCGTCCCCAAGTTCGTCCGCCGCAAAAATGCCCAAAAAACGGGTGGGCTATAGCCTTGGGGGGAGGGGCTGGCCAAGTTCGTCCGCCGGACTCGGAATGGGGCCAGACTTTGCGAGGGGCCTCCGTGTGCCAAAAATAGGCCGCGGGCACTGCCGCGCCCAAAAATAAGCGCCCGAAGGTCCCGTCCCCAAGTTCGTCCGCCGCAAAAATGCCCAAAAAACGGGTGGGCTATAGCCTTGGGGGGAGGGGCTGGCCAAGTTCGTCCGCCGGACTCGGAATGGGGCCAGACTTTGCGAGGGGCCTCCGTGTGCCAAAAATAGGCCGCGGGCACTGCCGTCCCCAAGTTCGTCCGCCGCAAAAATGCCCAAAAAACGGGTGGGCTATAGCCTTGGGGGGAGGGGCTGGCCAAGTTCGTCCGCCGGACTCGGAATGGGGCCAGACTTTGCGAGGGGCCTCCGTGTGCCAAAAATAGGCCGCGGGCACTGCCGCGCCCAAAAATAAGCGCCCGAAGGTCCCGTCCCCAAGTTCGTCCGCCGCAAAAATGCCCAAAAAACGGGTGGGCTATAGCCTTGGGGGGAGGGGCTGGCCAAGTTCGTCCGCCGGACTCGGAATGGGGCCAGACTTTGCGAGGGGCCTCCGTGTGCCAAAAATAGGCCGCGGGCACTGCCGCACCCGAAGGTCCCGTCCCCAAGTTCGTCCGCCGCAAAAATGCCCAAAAAACGGGTGGGCTATAGCCTTGGGGGGAGGGGCTGGCCAAGTTCGTCCGCCGGACTCGGAATGGGGCCAGACTTTGCGAGGGGCCTCCGTGTGCCAAAAATAGGCCGCGGGCACTGCCGCGCCCAAAAATAAGCGCCCGAAGGTCCCGTCCCCAAGTTCGTCCGCCGCAAAAATGCCCAAAAAACGGGTGGGCTATAGCCTTGGGGGGAGGGGCTGGCCAAGTTCGTCCGCCGGACTCGGAATGGGGCCAGACTTTGCGAGGGGCCTCCGTGTGCCAAAAATAGGCCGCGGGCACTGCCGCGCCCAAAAATAAGCGCCCGAAGGTCCCGTCCCCAAGTTCGTCCGCCGCAAAAATGCCCAAAAAACGGGTGGGCTATAGCCTTGGGGGGAGGGGCTGGCCAAGTTCGTCCGCCGGACTCGGAATGGGGCCAGACTTTGCGAGGGGCCTCCGTGTGCCAAAAATAGGCCGCGGGCACTGCCGCGCCCAAAAATAAGCGCCCGAAGGTCCCGTCCCCAAGTTCGTCCGCCGCAAAAATGCCCAAAAAACGGGTGGGCTATAGCCTTGGGGGGAGGGGCTGGCCAAGTTCGTCCGCCGGACTCGGAATGGGGCCAGACTTTGCGAGGGGCCTCCGTGTGCCAAAAATAGGCCGCGGGCACTGCCGCACCCGAAGGTCCCGTCCCCAAGTTCGTCCGCCGCAAAAATGCCCAAAAAACGGGTGGGCTATAGCCTTGGGGGGAGGGGCTGGCCAAGTTCGTCCGCCGGACTCGGAATGGGGCCAGACTTTGCGAGGGGCCTCCGTGTGCCAAAAATAGGCCGCGGGCACTGCCGCGCCCAAAAATAAGCGCCCGAAGGTCCCGTCCCCAAGTTCGTCCGCCGCAAAAATGCCCAAAAAACGGGTGGGCTATAGCCTTGGGGGGAGGGGCTGGCCAAGTTCGTCCGCCGGACTCGGAATGGGGCCAGACTTTGCGAGGGGCCTCCGTGTGCCAAAAATAGGCCGCGGGCACTGCCGCGCCCAAAAATAAGCGCCCGAAGGTCCCGTCCCCAAGTTCGTCCGCCGCAAAAATGCCCAAAAAACGGGTGGGCTATAGCCTTGGGGGGAGGGGCTGGCCAAGTTCGTCCGCCGGACTCGGAATGGGGCCAGACTTTGCGAGGGGCCTCCGTGTGCCAAAAATAGGCCGCGGGCACTGCCGCGCCCAAAAATAAGCGCCCGAAGGTCCCGTCCCCAAGTTCGTCCGCCGCAAAAATGCCCAAAAAACGGGTGGGCTATAGCCTTGGGGGGAGGGGCTGGCCAAGTTCGTCCGCCGGACTCGGAATGGGGCCAGACTTTGCGAGGGGCCTCCGTGTGCCAAAAATAGGCCGCGGGCACTGCCGCGCCCAAAAATAAGCGCCCGAAGGTCCCGTCCCCAAGTTCGTCCGCCGCAAAAATGCCCAAAAAACGGGTGGGCTATAGCCTTGGGGGGAGGGGCTGGTTCGTCCGCCGGACTCGGAATGGGGCCAGACTTTGCGAGGGGCCTCCGCGTGCCAAAAATAGGCCGCGGGCACTGCCGTCCCCAAGTTCGTCCGCCGTAAAAATGCCCAAAAAACGGGTGGGCTATAGCCTTGGGGGGAGGGGCTGGCCAAGTTCGTCCGCCGGACTCGGAATGGGGCCAGACTTTGCGAGGGGCCTCCGTGTGCCAAAAATAGGCCGCGGGCACTGCCGCGCCCAAAAATAAGCGCCCGAAGGTCCCGTCCCCAAGTTCGTCCGCCGCAAAAATGCCCAAAAAACGGGTGGGCTATAGCCTTGGGGGGAGGGGCTGGCCAAGTTCGTCCGCCGGACTCGGAATGGGGCCAGACTTTGCGAGGGGCCTCCGTGTGCCAAAAATAGGCCGCGGACACTGCCGCGCCCAAAAATAAGCGCCCGAAGGTCCCGTCCCCAAGTTCGTCCGCCGCAAAAATGCCCAAAAAACGGGTGGGCTATAGCCTTGGGGGGAGGGGCTGGCCAAGTTCGTCCGCCGGACTCGGAATGGGGCCAGACTTTGCGAGGGGCCTCCGTGTGCCAAAAATAGGCCGCGGGCACTGCCGCGCCCAAAAATAAGCGCCCGAAGGTCCCGTCCCCAAGTTCGTCCGCCGCAAAAATGCCCAAAAAACGGGTGGGCTATAGCCTTGGGGGGAGGGGCTGGCCAAGTTCGTCCGCCGGACTCGGAATGGGGCCAGACTTTGCGAGGGGCCTCCGTGTGCCAAAAATAGGCCGCGGGCACTGCCGCGCCCAAAAATAAGCGCCCGAAGGTCCCGTCCCCAAGTTCGTCCGCCGCAAAAATGCCCAAAAAACGGGTGGGCTATAGCCTTGGGGGGAGGGGCTGGCCAAGTTCGTCCGCCGGACTCGGAATGGGGCCAGACTTTGCGAGGGGCCTCCGTGTGCCAAAAATAGGCCGCGGGCACTGCCGCGCCCAAAAATAAGCGCCCGAAGGTCCCGTCCCCAAGTTCGTCCGCCGCAAAAATGCCCAAAAAACGGGTGGGCTATAGCCTTGGGGGGAGGGGCTGGCCAAGTTCGTCCGCCGGACTCGGAATGGGGCCAGACTTTGCGAGGGGCCTCCGTGTGCCAAAAATAGGCCGCGGGCACTGCCGCGCCCAAAAATAAGCGCCCGAAGGTCCCGTCCCCAAGTTCGTCCGCCGCAAAAATGCCCAAAAAACGGGTGGGCTATAGCCTTGGGGGGAGGGGCTGGCCAAGTTCGTCCGCCGGACTCGGAATGGGGCCAGACTTTGCGAGGGGCCTCCGTGTGCCAAAAATAGGCCGCGGGCACTGCCGCGCCCAAAAATAAGCGCCCGAAGGTCCCGTCCCCAAGTTCGTCCGCCGCAAAAATGCCCAAAAAACGGGTGGGCTATAGCCTTGGGGGGAGGGGCTGGCCAAGTTCGTCCGCCGGACTCGGAATGGGGCCAGACTTTGCGAGGGGCCTCCGTGTGCCAAAAATAGGCCACGGGCACTGCCGTCCCCAAGTTCGTCCGCCGCAAAAATGCCCAAAAAACGGGTGGGCTATAGCCTTGGGGGGAGGGGCTGGCCAAGTTCGTCCGCCGGACTCGGAATGGGGCCAGACTTTGCGAGGGGCCTCCGTGTGCCAAAAATAGGCCGCGGGCACTGCCGCGCCCAAAAATAAGCGCCCGAAGGTCCCGTCCCCAAGTTCGTCCGCCGCAAAAATGCCCAAAAAACGGGTGGGCTATAGCCTTGGGGGGAGGGGCTGGCCAAGTTCGTCCGCCGGACTCGGAATGGGGCCAGACTTTGCGAGGGGCCTCCGTGTGCCAAAAATAGGCCGCGGGCACTGCCGCGCCCAAAAATAAGCGCCCGAAGGTCCCGTCCCCAAGTTCGTCCGCCGCAAAAATGCCCAAAAAACGGGTGGGCTATAGCCTTGGGGGGAGGGGCTGGCCAAGTTCGTCCGCCGGACTCGGAATGGGGCCAGACTTTGCGAGGGGCCTCCGTGTGCCAAAAATAGGCCACGGGCACTGCCGTCCCCAAGTTCGTCCGCCGCAAAAATGCCCAAAAAACGGGTGGGCTATAGCCTTGGGGGGAGGGGCTGGCCAAGTTCGTCCGCCGGACTCGGAATGGGGCCAGACTTTGCGAGGGGCCTCCGTGTGCCAAAAATAGGCCGCGGGCACTGCCGCGCCCAAAAATAAGCGCCCGAAGGTCCCGTCCCCAAGTTCGTCCGCCGCAAAAATGCCCAAAAAACGGGTGGGCTATAGCCTTGGGGGGAGGGGCTGGCCAAGTTCGTCCGCCGGACTCGGAATGGGGCCAGACTTTGCGAGGGGCCTCCGTGTGCCAAAAATAGGCCGCGGGCACTGCCGCGCCCAAAAATAAGCGCCCGAAGGTCCCGTCCCCAAGTTCGTCCGCCGCAAAAATGCCCAAAAAACGGGTGGGCTATAGCCTTGGGGGGAGGGGCTGGCCAAGTTCGTCCGCCGGACTCGGAATGGGGCCAGACTTTGCGAGGGGCCTCCGTGTGCCAAAAATAGGCCGCGGGCACTGCCGCGCCCAAAAATAAGCGCCCGAAGGTCCCGTCCCCAAGTTCGTCCGCCGCAAAAATGCCCAAAAAACGGGTGGGCTATAGCCTTGGGGGGAGGGGCTGGCCAAGTTCGTCCGCCGGACTCGGAATGGGGCCAGACTTTGCGAGGGGCCTCCGTGTGCCAAAAATAGGCCGCGGGCACTGCCGCGCCCAAAAATAAGCGCCCGAAGGTCCCGTCCCCAAGTTCGTCCGCCGCAAAAATGCCCAAAAAACGGGTGGGCTATAGCCTTGGGGGGAGGGGCTGGCCAAGTTCGTCCGCCGGACTCGGAATGGGGCCAGACTTTGCGAGGGGCCTCCGTGTGCCAAAAATAGGCCGCGGGCACTGCCGCGCCCAAAAATAAGCGCCCGAAGGTCCCGTCCCCAAGTTCGTCCGCCGCAAAAATGCCCAAAAAACGGGTGGGCTATAGCCTTGGGGGGAGGGGCTGGCCAAGTTCGTCCGCCGGACTCGGAATGGGGCCAGACTTTGCGAGGGGCCTCCGTGTGCCAAAAATAGGCCGCGGGCACTGCCGCGCCCAAAAATAAGCGCCCGAAGGTCCCGTCCCCAAGTTCGTCCGCCGCAAAAATGCCCAAAAAACGGGTGGGCTATAGCCTTGGGGGGAGGGGCTGGCCAAGTTCGTCCGCCGGACTCGGAATGGGGCCAGACTTTGCGAGGGGCCTCCGTGTGCCAAAAATAGGCCGCGGGCACTGCCGCGCCCAAAAATAAGCGCCCGAAGGTCCCGTCCCCAAGTTCGTCCGCCGCAAAAATGCCCAAAAAACGGGTGGGCTATAGCCTTGGGGGGAGGGGCTGGCCAAGTTCGTCCGCCGGACTCGGAATGGGGCCAGACTTTGCGAGGGGCCTCCGTGTGCCAAAAATAGGCCGCGGGCACTGCCGCGCCCAAAAATAAGCGCCCGAAGGTCCCGTCCCCAAGTTCGTCCGCCGCAAAAATGCCCAAAAAACGGGTGGGCTATAGCCTTGGGGGGAGGGGCTGGCCAAGTTCGTCCGCCGGACTCGGAATGGGGCCAGACTTTGCGAGGGGCCTCCGTGTGCCAAAAATAGGCCGCGGGCACTGCCGCGCCCAAAAATAAGCGCCCGAAGGTCCCGTCCCCAAGTTCGTCCGCCGCAAAAATGCCCAAAAAACGGGTGGGCTATAGCCTTGGGGGGAGGGGCTGGCCAAGTTCGTCCGCCGGACTCGGAATGGGGCCAGACTTTGCGAGGGGCCTCCGTGTGCCAAAAATAGGCCGCGGGCACTGCCGCGCCCAAAAATAAGCGCCCGAAGGTCCCGTCCCCAAGTTCGTCCGCCGCAAAAATGCCCAAAAAACGGGTGGGCTATAGCCTTGGGGGGAGGGGCTGGCCAAGTTCGTCCGCCGGACTCGGAATGGGGCCAGACTTTGCGAGGGGCCTCCGTGTGCCAAAAATAGGCCGCGGGCACTGCCGCGCCCAAAAATAAGCGCCCGAAGGTCCCGTCCCCAAGTTCGTCCGCCGCAAAAATGCCCAAAAAACGGGTGGGCTATAGCCTTGGGGGGAGGGGCTGGCCAAGTTCGTCCGCCGGACTCGGAATGGGGCCAGACTTTGCGAGGGGCCTCCGTGTGCCAAAAATAGGCCGCGGGCACTGCCGCGCCCAAAAATAAGCGCCCGAAGGTCCCGTCCCCAAGTTCGTCCGCCGCAAAAATGCCCAAAAAACGGGTGGGCTATAGCCTTGGGGGGAGGGGCTGGCCAAGTTCGTCCGCCGGACTCGGAATGGGGCCAGACTTTGCGAGGGGCCTCCGTGTGCCAAAAATAGGCCGCGGGCACTGCCGCGCCCAAAAATAAGCGCCCGAAGGTCCCGTCCCCAAGTTCGTCCGCCGCAAAAATGCCCAAAAAACGGGTGGGCTATAGCCTTGGGGGGAGGGGCTGGCCAAGTTCGTCCGCCGGACTCGGAATGGGGCCAGACTTTGCGAGGGGCCTCCGTGTGCCAAAAATAGGCCGCGGGCACTGCCGCGCCCAAAAATAAGCGCCCGAAGGTCCCGTCCCCAAGTTCGTCCGCCGCAAAAATGCCCAAAAAACGGGTGGGCTATAGCCTTGGGGGGAGGGGCTGGCCAAGTTCGTCCGCCGGACTCGGAATGGGGCCAGACTTTGCGAGGGGCCTCCGTGTGCCAAAAATAGGCCGCGGGCACTGCCGCGCCCAAAAATAAGCGCCCGAAGGTCCCGTCCCCAAGTTCGTCCGCCGCAAAAATGCCCAAAAAACGGGTGGGCTATAGCCTTGGGGGGAGGGGCTGGCCAAGTTCGTCCGCCGGACTCGGAATGGGGCCAGACTTTGCGAGGGGCCTCCGTGTGCCAAAAATAGGCCGCGGGCACTGCCGCGCCCAAAAATAAGCGCCCGAAGGTCCCGTCCCCAAGTTCGTCCGCCGCAAAAATGCCCAAAAAACGGGTGGGCTATAGCCTTGGGGGGAGGGGCTGGCCAAGTTCGTCCGCCGGACTCGGAATGGGGCCAGACTTTGCGAGGGGCCTCCGTGTGCCAAAAATAGGCCGCGGGCACTGCCGCGCCCAAAAATAAGCGCCCGAAGGTCCCGTCCCCAAGTTCGTCCGCCGCAAAAATGCCCAAAAAACGGGTGGGCTATAGCCTTGGGGGGAGGGGCTGGCCAAGTTCGTCCGCCGGACTCGGAATGGGGCCAGACTTTGCGAGGGGCCTCCGTGTGCCAAAAATAGGCCGCGGGCACTGCCGCGCCCAAAAATAAGTGCCCGAAGGTCCCGTCCCCAAGTTCGTCCGCCGCAAAAATGCCCAAAAAACGGGTGGGCTATAGCCTTGGGGGGAGGGGCTGGCCAAGTTCGTCCGCCGGACTCGGAATGGGGCCAGACTTTGCGAGGGGCCTCCGTGTGCCAAAAATAGGCCGCGGGCACTGCCGCGCCCAAAAATAAGCGCCCGAAGGTCCCGTCCCCAAGTTCGTCCGCCGCAAAAATGCCCAAAAAACGGGTGGGCTATAGCCTTGGGGGGAGGGTCCGTCCGCCGGACTCGGAATGGGGCCAGACTTTGCGAGGGGCCTCCGCGTGCCAAAAATAGGCCGCGGGCACTGCCGTCCCCAAGTTCGTCCGCCGCAAAAATGCCCAAAAAACGGGTGGGCTATAGCCTTGGGGGGAGGGGCTGGCCAAGTTCGTCCGCCGGACTCGGAATGGGGCCAGACTTTGCGAGGGGCCTCCGTGTGCCAAAAATAGGCCGCGGGCACTGCCGCGCCCAAAAATAAGCGCCCGAAGGTCCCGTCCCCAAGTTCGTCCGCCGCAAAAATGCCCAAAAAACGGGTGGGCTATAGCCTTGGGGGGAGGGGCTGGCCAAGTTCGTCCGCCGGACTCGGAATGGGGCCAGACTTTGCGAGGGGCCTCCGTGTGCCAAAAATAGGCCGCTGGCACTGCCGCGCCCAAAAATAAGCGCCCGAAGGTCCCGTCCCCAAGTTCGTCCGCCGCAAAAATGCCCAAAAAACGGGTGGGCTATAGCCTTGGGGGGAGGGGCTGGCCAAGTTCGTCCGCCGGACTCGGAATGGGGCCAGACTTTGCGAGGGGCCTCCGTGTGCCAAAAATAGGCCGCGGGCACTGCCGCGCCCAAAAATAAGCGCCCGAAGGTCCCGTCCCCAAGTTCGTCCGCCGCAAAAATGCCCAAAAAACGGGTGGGCTATAGCCTTGGGGGGAGGGGCTGGCCAAGTTCGTCCGCCGGACTCGGAATGGGGCCAGACTTTGCGAGGGGCCTCCGTGTGCCAAAAATAGGCCGCGGGCACTGCCGCGCCCAAAAATAAGCGCCCGAAGGTCCCGTCCCCAAGTTCGTCCGCCGCAAAAATGCCCAAAAAACGGGTGGGCTATAGCCTTGGGGGGAGGGGCTGGCCAAGTTCGTCCGCCGGACTCGGAATGGGGCCAGACTTTGCGAGGGGCCTCCGTGTGCCAAAAATAGGCCGCGGGCACTGCCGCGCCCAAAAATAAGCGCCCGAAGGTCCCGTCCCCAAGTTCGTCCGCCGCAAAAATGCCCAAAAAACGGGTGGGCTATAGCCTTGGGGGGAGGGGCTGGCCAAGTTCGTCCGCCGGACTCGGAATGGGGCCAGACTTTGCGAGGGGCCTCCGTGTGCCAAAAATAGGCCGCGGGCACTGCCGCGCCCAAAAATAAGCGCCCGAAGGTCCCGTCCCCAAGTTCGTCCGCCGCAAAAATGCCCAAAAAACGGGTGGGCTATAGCCTTGGGGGGAGGGGCTGGCCAAGTTCGTCCGCCGGACTCGGAATGGGGCCAGACTTTGCGAGGGGCCTCCGTGTGCCAAAAATAGGCCGCGGGCACTGCCGCGCCCAAAAATAAGCGCCCGAAGGTCCCGTCCCCAAGTTCGTCCGCCGCAAAAATGCCCAAAAAACGGGTGGGCTATAGCCTTGGGGGGAGGGGCTGGCCAAGTTCGTCCGCCGGACTCGGAATGGGGCCAGACTTTGCGAGGGGCCTCCGTGTGCCAAAAATAGGCCGCGGGCACTGCCGCGCCCAAAAATAAGCGCCCGAAGGTCCCGTCCCCAAGTTCGTCCGCCGCAAAAATGCCCAAAAAACGGGTGGGCTATAGCCTTGGGGGGAGGGGCTGGCCAAGTTCGTCCGCCGGACTCGGAATGGGGCCAGACTTTGCGAGGGGCCTCCGTGTGCCAAAAATAGGCCGCGGGCACTGCCGCGCCCAAAAATAAGCGCCCGAAGGTCCCGTCCCCAAGTTCGTCCGCCGCAAAAATGCCCAAAAAACGGGTGGGCTATAGCCTTGGGGGGAGGGGCTGGCCAAGTTCGTCCGCCGGACTCGGAATGGGGCCAGACTTTGCGAGGGGCCTCCGTGTGCCAAAAATAGGCCGCGGGCACTGCCGCGCCCAAAAATAAGTGCCCGAAGGTCCCGTCCCCAAGTTCGTTCGCCGCAAAAATGGCCAAAAAGCGGGTGGGCAATAGCCTTGGGGGGAGGGGCCGTCCGCCGGACTCGGAATGAGGCCAGACTTTGCGAGGGGCCTCCGCGTGCCAAAAATAGGCCGCGGGCACTGCCGTCCCCAAGTTCGTCCGCCGCAAAAATGCCCAAAAAACGGGTGGGCTATAGCCTTGGGGGGAGGGGCTGGCCAAGTTCGTCCGCCGGACTCGGAATGGGGCCAGACTTTGCGAGGGGCCTCCGTGTGCCAAAAATAGGCCGCGGGCACTGCCGCGCCCAAAAATAAGCGCCCGAAGGTCCCGTCCCCAAGTTCGTCCGCCGCAAAAATGCCCAAAAAACGGGTGGGCTATAGCCTTGGGGGGAGGGGCTGGCCAAGTTCGTCCGCCGGACTCGGAATGGGGCCAGACTTTGCGAGGGGCCTCCGTGTGCCAAAAATAGGCCGCGGGCACTGCCGCGCCCAAAAATAAGCGCCCGAAGGTCCCGTCCCCAAGTTCGTCCGCCGCAAAAATGCCCAAAAAACGGGTGGGCTATAGCCTTGGGGGGAGGGGCTGGCCAAGTTCGTCCGCCGGACTCGGAATGGGGCCAGACTTTGCGAGGGGCCTCCGTGTGCCAAAAATAGGCCGCGGGCACTGCCGCGCCCAAAAATAAGCGCCCGAAGGTCCCGTCCCCAAGTTCGTCCGCCGCAAAAATGCCCAAAAAACGGGTGGGCTATAGCCTTGGGGGGAGGGGCTGGCCAAGTTCGTCCGCCGGACTCGGAATGGGGCCAGACTTTGCGAGGGGCCTCCGTGTGCCAAAAATAGGCCGCGGGCACTGCCGCGCCCAAAAATAAGCGCCCGAAGGTCCCGTCCCCAAGTTCGTCCGCCGCAAAAATGCCCAAAAAACGGGTGGGCTATAGCCTTGGGGGGAGGGGCTGGCCAAGTTCGTCCGCCGGACTCGGAATGGGGCCAGACTTTGCGAGGGGCCTCCGTGTGCCAAAAATAGGCCGCGGGCACTGCCGCGCCCAAAAATAAGCGCCCGAAGGTCCCGTCCCCAAGTTCGTCCGCCGCAAAAATGCCCAAAAAACGGGTGGGCTATAGCCTTGGGGGGAGGGGCTGGCCAAGTTCGTCCGCCGGACTCGGAATGGGGCCAGACTTTGCGAGGGGCCTCCGTGTGCCAAAAATAGGCCGCGGGCACTGCCGCGCCCAAAAATAAGCGCCCGAAGGTCCCGTCCCCAAGTTCGTCCGCCGCAAAAATGCCCAAAAAACGGGTGGGCTATAGCCTTGGGGGGAGGGGCTGGCCAAGTTCGTCCGCCGGACTCGGAATGGGGCCAGACTTTGCGAGGGGCCTCCGTGTGCCAAAAATAGGCCGCGGGCACTGCCGCGCCCAAAAATAAGCGCCCGAAGGTCCCGTCCCCAAGTTCGTCCGCCGCAAAAATGCCCAAAAAACGGGTGGGCTATAGCCTTGGGGGGAGGGGCTGGCCAAGTTCGTCCGCCGGACTCGGAATGGGGCCAGACTTTGCGAGGGGCCTCCGTGTGCCAAAAATAGGCCGCGGGCACTGCCGCGCCCAAAAATAAGCGCCCGAAGGTCCCGTCCCCAAGTTCGTCCGCCGCAAAAATGCCCAAAAAACGGGTGGGCTATAGCCTTGGGGGGAGGGGCTGGCCAAGTTCGTCCGCCGGACTCGGAATGGGGCCAGACTTTGCGAGGGGCCTCCGTGTGCCAAAAATAGGCCGCGGGCACTGCCGCGCCCAAAAATAAGCGCCCGAAGGTCCCGTCCCCAAGTTCGTCCGCCGCAAAAATGCCCAAAAAACGGGTGGGCTATAGCCTTGGGGGGAGGGGCTGGCCAAGTTCGTCCGCCGGACTCGGAATGGGGCCAGACTTTGCGAGGGGCCTCCGTGTGCCAAAAATAGGCCGCGGGCACTGCCGCGCCCAAAAATAAGCGCCCGAAGGTCCCGTCCCCAAGTTCGTCCGCCGCAAAAATGCCCAAAAAACGGGTGGGCTATAGCCTTGGGGGGAGGGGCTGGCCAAGTTCGTCCGCCGGACTCGGAATGGGGCCAGACTTTGCGAGGGGCCTCCGTGTGCCAAAAATAGGCCGCGGGCACTGCCGCGCCCAAAAATAAGCGCCCGAAGGTCCCGTCCCCAAGTTCGTCCGCCGCAAAAATGCCCAAAAAACGGGTGGGCTATAGCCTTGGGGGGAGGGGCTGGCCAAGTTCGTCCGCCGGACTCGGAATGGGGCCAGACTTTGCGAGGGGCCTCCGTGTGCCAAAAATAGGCCGCGGGCACTGCCGCGCCAAAAAATAAGCGCCCGAAGGTCCCGTCCCCAAGTTCGTCCGCCGCAAAAATGCCCAAAAAACGGGTGGGCTATAGCCTTGGGGGGAGGGGCTGGCCAAGTTCGTCCGCCGGACTCGGAATGGGGCCAGACTTTGCGAGGGGCCTCCGTGTGCCAAAAATAGGCCGCGGGCACTGCCGCGCCCAAAAATAAGCGCCCGAAGGTCCCGTCCCCAAGTTCGTCCGCCGCAAAAATGCCCAAAAAACGGGTGGGCTATAGCCTTGGGGGGAGGGGCTGGCCAAGTTCGTCCGCCGGACTCGGAATGGGGCCAGACTTTGCGAGGGGCCTCCGTGTGCCAAAAATAGGCCGCGGGCACTGCCGCGCCCAAAAATAAGCGCCCGAAGGTCCCGTCCCCAAGTTCGTCCGCCGCAAAAATGCCCAAAAAACGGGTGGGCTATAGCCTTGGGGGGAGGGGCTGGCCAAGTTCGTCCGCCGGACTCGGAATGGGGCCAGACTTTGCGAGGGGCCTCCGTGTGCCAAAAATAGGCCGCGGGCACTGCCGCGCCCAAAAATAAGCGCCCGAAGGTCCCGTCCCCAAGTTCGTCCGCCGCAAAAATGCCCAAAAAACGGGTGGGCTATAGCCTTGGGGGGAGGGGCTGGCCAAGTTCGTCCGCCGGACTCGGAATGGGGCCAGACTTTGCGAGGGGCCTCCGTGTGCCAAAAATAGGCCGCGGGCACTGCCGCGCCCAAAAATAAGCGCCCGAAGGTCCCGTCCCCAAGTTCGTCCGCCGCAAAAATGCCCAAAAAACGGGTGGGCTATAGCCTTGGGGGGAGGGGCTGGCCAAGTTCGTCCGCCGGACTCGGAATGGGGCCAGACTTTGCGAGGGGCCTCCGTGTGCCAAAAATAGGCCGCGGGCACTGCCGCGCCCAAAAATAAGCGCCCGAAGGTCCCGTCCCCAAGTTCGTCCGCCGCAAAAATGCCCAAAAAACGGGTGGGCTATAGCCTTGGGGGGAGGGGCTGGCCAAGTTCGTCCGCCGGACTCGGAATGGGGCCAGACTTTGCGAGGGGCCTCCGTGTGCCAAAAATAGGCCGCGGGCACTGCCGCGCCCAAAAATAAGCGCCCGAAGGTCCCGTCCCCAAGTTCGTCCGCCGCAAAAATGCCCAAAAAACGGGTGGGCTATAGCCTTGGGGGGAGGGGCTGGCCAAGTTCGTCCGCCGGACTCGGAATGGGGCCAGACTTTGCGAGGGGCCTCCGTGTGCCAAAAATAGGCCGCGGGCACTGCCGCGCCCAAAAATAAGCGCCCGAAGGTCCCGTCCCCAAGTTCGTCCGCCGCAAAAATGCCCAAAAAACGGGTGGGCTATAGCCTTGGGGGGAGGGGCTGGCCAAGTTCGTCCGCCGGACTCGGAATGGGGCCAGACTTTGCGAGGGGCCTCCGTGTGCCAAAAATAGGCCGCGGGCACTGCCGCGCCCAAAAATAAGCGCCCGAAGGTCCCGTCCCCAAGTTCGTCCGCCGCAAAAATGCCCAAAAAACGGGTGGGCTATAGCCTTGGGGGGAGGGGCTGGCCAAGTTCGTCCGCCGGACTCGGAATGGGGCCAGACTTTGCGAGGGGCCTCCGTGTGCCAAAAATAGGCCGCGGGCACTGCCGCGCCCAAAAATACGCGCCCGAAGGTCCCGTCCCCAAGTTCGTCCGCCGCAAAAATGCCCAAAAAACGGGTGGGCTATAGCCTTGGGGGGAGGGGCTGGCCAAGTTCGTCCGCCGGACTCGGAATGGGGCCAGACTTTGCGAGGGGCCTCCGTGTGCCAAAAATAGGCCGCGGGCACTGCCGCGCCCAAAAATAAGCGCCCGAAGGTCCCGTCCCCAAGTTCGTCCGCCGCAAAAATGCCCAAAAAACGGGTGGGCTATAGCCTTGGGGGGAGGGGCTGGCCAAGTTCGTCCGCCGGACTCGGAATGGGGCCAGACTTTGCGAGGGGCCTCCGTGTGCCAAAAATAGGCCGCGGGCACTGCCGCGCCCAAAAATAAGCGCCCGAAGGTCCCGTCCCCAAGTTCGTCCGCCGCAAAAATGCCCAAAAAACGGGTGGGCTATAGCCTTGGGGGAGGGGCTGGCCAAGTTCGTCCGCCGGACTCGGAATGGGGCCAGACTTTGCGAGGGGCCTCCGTGTGCCAAAAATAGGCCGCGGGCACTGCCGCGCCCAAAAATAAGCGCCCGAAGGTCCCGTCCCCAAGTTCGTCCGCCGCAAAAATGCCCAAAAAACGGGTGGGCTATAGCCTTGGGGGGAGGGGCTGGCCAAGTTCGTCCGCCGGACTCGGAATGGGGCCAGACTTTGCGAGGGGCCTCCGTGTGCCAAAAATAGGCCGCGGGCACTGCCGCGCCCGAAGGTCCCGTCCCCAAGTTCGTCCGCCGCAAAAATGCCCAAAAAACGGGTGGGCTATAGCCTTGGGGGGAGGGGCTGGCCAAGTTCGTCCGCCGGACTCGGAATGGGGCCAGACTTTGCGAGGGGCCTCCGTGTGCCAAAAATAGGCCGCGGGCACTGCCGCGCCCAAAAATAAGCGCCCGAAGGTCCCGTCCCCAAGTTCGTCCGCCGCAAAAATGCCCAAAAAACGGGTGGGCTATAGCCTTGGGGGGAGGGGCTGGCCAAGTTCGTCCGCCGGACTCGGAATGGGGCCAGACTTTGCGAGGGGCCTCCGTGTGCCAAAAATAGGCCGCGGGCACTGCCGCGCCCAAAAATAAGCGCCCGAAGGTCCCGTCCCCAAGTTCGTCCGCCGCAAAAATGCCCAAAAAACGGGTGGGCTATAGCCTTGGGGGGAGGGGCTGGCCAAGTTCGTCCGCCGGACTCGGAATGGGGCCAGACTTTGCGAGGGGCCTCCGTGTGCCAAAAATAGGCCGCGGGCACTGCCGCGCCCAAAAATAAGTGCCCGAAGGTCCCGTCCCCAAGTTCGTCCGCCGCAAAAATGCCCAAAAAACGGGTGGGCTATAGCCTTGGGGGGAGGGGCTGGCCAAGTTCGTCCGCCGGACTCGGAATGGGGCCAGACTTTGCGAGGGGCCTCCGTGTGCCAAAAATAGGCCGCGGGCACTGCCGCGCCCAAAAATAAGCGCCCGAAGGTCCCGTCCCCAAGTTCGTCCGCCGCAAAAATGCCCAAAAAACGGGTGGGCTATAGCCTTGGGGGGAGGGGCTGGCCAAGTTCGTCCGCCGGACTCGGAATGGGGCCAGACTTTGCGAGGGGCCTCCGTGTGCCAAAAATAGGCCGCGGGCACTGCCGCGCCCGAAGGTCCCGTCCCCAAGTTCGTCCGCCGCAAAAATGCCCAAAAAACGGGTGGGCTATAGCCTTGGGGGGAGGGGCTGGCCAAGTTCGTCCGCCGGACTCGGAATGGGGCCAGACTTTGCGAGGGGCCTCCGTGTGCCAAAAATAGGCCGCGGGCACTGCCGCGCCCGAAGGTCCCGTCCCCAAGTTCGTCCGCCGCAAAAATGCCCAAAAAACGGGTGGGCTATAGCCTTGGGGGGAGGGGCTGGCCAAGTTCGTCCGCCGGACTCGGAATGGGGCCAGACTTTGCGAGGGGCCTCCGTGTGCCAAAAATAGGCCGCGGGCACTGCCGCGCCCAAAAATAAGCGCCCGAAGGTCCCGTCCCCAAGTTCGTCCGCCGCAAAAATGCCCAAAAAACGGGTGGGCTATAGCCTTGGGGGGAGGGGCTGGCCAAGTTCGTCCGCCGGACTCGGAATGGGGCCAGACTTTGCGAGGGGCCTCCGTGTGCCAAAAATAGGCCGCGGGCACTGCCGCGCCCAAAAATAAGCGCCCGAAGGTCCCGTCCCCAAGTTCGTCCGCCGCAAAAATGCCCAAAAAACGGGTGGGCTATAGCCTTGGGGGGAGGGGCTGGCCAAGTTCGTCCGCCGGACTCGGAATGGGGCCAGACTTTGCGAGGGGCCTCCGTGTGCCAAAAATAGGCCGCGGGCACTGCCGCCCCCGAAGGTCCCGTCCCCAAGTTCGTCCGCCGCAAAAATGCCCAAAAAACGGGTGGGCTATAGCCTTGGGGGGAGGGGCTGGCCAAGTTCGTCCGCCGGACTCGGAATGGGGCCAGACTTTGCGAGGGGCCTCCGTGTGCCAAAAATAGGCCGCGGGCACTGCCGCGCCCAAAAATAAGCGCCCGAAGGTCCCGTCCCCAAGTTCGTCCGCCGCAAAAATGCCCAAAAAACGGGTGGGCTATAGCCTTGGGGGGAGGGGCTGGCCAAGTTCGTCCGCCGGACTCGGAATGGGGCCAGACTTTGCGAGGGGCCTCCGTGTGCCAAAAATAGGCCGCGGGCACTGCCGCGCCCAAAAATAAGCGCCCGAAGGTCCCGTCCCCAAGTTCGTCCGCCGCAAAAATGCCCAAAAAACGGGTGGGCTATAGCCTTGGGGGGAGGGGCTGGCCAAGTTCGTCCGCCGGACTCGGAATGGGGCCAGACTTTGCGAGGGGCCTCCGTGTGCCAAAAATAGGCCGCGGGCACTGCCGCGCCCGAAGGTCCCGTCCCCAAGTTCGTCCGCCGCAAAAATGCCCAAAAAACGGGTGGGCTATAGCCTTGGGGGGAGGGGCTGGCCAAGTTCGTCCGCCGGACTCGGAATGGGGCCAGACTTTGCGAGGGGCCTCCGTGTGCCAAAAATAGGCCGCGGGCACTGCCGCGCCCAAAAATAAGCGCCCGAAGGTCCCGTCCCCAAGTTCGTCCGCCGCAAAAATGCCCAAAAAACGGGTGGGCTATAGCCTTGGGGGGAGGGGCTGGCCAAGTTCGTCCGCCGGACTCGGAATGGGGCCAGACTTTGCGAGGGGCCTCCGTGTGCCAAAAATAGGCCGCGGGCACTGCCGCGCCCAAAAATAAGCGCCCGAAGGTCCCGTCCCCAAGTTCGTCCGCCGCAAAAATGCCCAAAAAACGGGTGGGCTATAGCCTTGGGGGGAGGGGCTGGCCAAGTTCGTCCGCCGGACTCGGAATGGGGCCAGACTTTGCGAGGGGCCTCCGTGTGCCAAAAATAGGCCGCGGGCACTGCCGCGCCCAAAAATAAGCGCCCGAAGGTCCCGTCCCCAAGTTCGTCCGCCGCAAAAATGCCCAAAAAACGGGTGGGCTATAGCCTTGGGGGGAGGGGCTGGCCAAGTTCGTCCGCCGGACTCGGAATGGGGCCAGACTTTGCGAGGGGCCTCCGTGTGCCAAAAATAGGCCGCGGGCACTGCCGCGCCCAAAAATAAGCGCCCGAAGGTCCCGTCCCCAAGTTCGTCCGCCGCAAAAATGCCCAAAAAACGGGTGGGCTATAGCCTTGGGGGGAGGGGCTGGCCAAGTTCGTCCGCCGGACTCGGAATGGGGCCAGACTTTGCGAGGGGCCTCCGTGTGCCAAAAATAGGCCGCGGGCACTGCCGCGCCCGAAGGTCCCGTCCCCAAGTTCGTCCGCCGCAAAAATGCCCAAAAAACGGGTGGGCTATAGCCTTGGGGGGAGGGGCTGGCCAAGTTCGTCCGCCGGACTCGGAATGGGGCCAGACTTTGCGAGGGGCCTCCGTGTGCCAAAAATAGGCCGCGGGCACTGCCGCGCCCGAAGGTCCCGTCCCCAAGTTCGTCCGCCGCAAAAATGCCCAAAAAACGGGTGGGCTATAGCCTTGGGGGGAGGGGCTGGCCAAGTTCGTCCGCCGGACTCGGAATGGGGCCAGACTTTGCGAGGGGCCTCCGTGTGCCAAAAATAGGCCGCGGGCACTGCCGCGCCCAAAAATAAGCGCCCGAAGGTCCCGTCCCCAAGTTCGTCCGCCGCAAAAATGCCCAAAAAACGGGTGGGCTATAGCCTTGGGGGGAGGGGCTGGCCAAGTTCGTCCGCCGGACTCGGAATGGGGCCAGACTTTGCGAGGGGCCTCCGTGTGCCAAAAATAGGCCGCGGGCACTGCCGCGCCCAAAAATAAGCGCCCGAAGGTCCCGTCCCCAAGTTCGTCCGCCGCAAAAATGCCCAAAAAACGGGTGGGCTATAGCCTTGGGGGGAGGGGCTGGCCAAGTTCGTCCGCCGGACTCGGAATGGGGCCAGACTTTGCGAGGGGCCTCCGTGTGCCAAAAATAGGCCGCGGGCACTGCCGCCCCCGAAGGTCCCGTCCCCAAGTTCGTCCGCCGCAAAAATGCCCAAAAAACGGGTGGGCTATAGCCTTGGGGGGAGGGGCTGGCCAAGTTCGTCCGCCGGACTCGGAATGGGGCCAGACTTTGCGAGGGGCCTCCGTGTGCCAAAAATAGGCCGCGGGCACTGCCGCGCCCAAAAATAAGCGCCCGAAGGTCCCGTCCCCAAGTTCGTCCGCCGCAAAAATGCCCAAAAAACGGGTGGGCTATAGCCTTGGGGGGAGGGGCTGGCCAAGTTCGTCCGCCGGACTCGGAATGGGGCCAGACTTTGCGAGGGGCCTCCGTGTGCCAAAAATAGGCCGCGGGCACTGCCGCGCCCAAAAATAAGCGCCCGAAGGTCCCGTCCCCAAGTTCGTCCGCCGCAAAAATGCCCAAAAAACGGGTGGGCTATAGCCTTGGGGGGAGGGGCTGGCCAAGTTCGTCCGCCGGACTCGGAATGGGGCCAGACTTTGCGAGGGGCCTCCGTGTGCCAAAAATAGGCCGCGGGCACTGCCGCGCCCGAAGGTCCCGTCCCCAAGTTCGTCCGCCGCAAAAATGCCCAAAAAACGGGTGGGCTATAGCCTTGGGGGGAGGGGCTGGCCAAGTTCGTCCGCCGGACTCGGAATGGGGCCAGACTTTGCGAGGGGCCTCCGTGTGCCAAAAATAGGCCGCGGGCACTGCCGCGCCCAAAAATAAGCGCCCGAAGGTCCCGTCCCCAAGTTCGTCCGCCGCAAAAATGCCCAAAAAACGGGTGGGCTATAGCCTTGGGGGGAGGGGCTGGCCAAGTTCGTCCGCCGGACTCGGAATGGGGCCAGACTTTGCGAGGGGCCTCCGTGTGCCAAAAATAGGCCGCGGGCACTGCCGCGCCCAAAAATAAGCGCCCGAAGGTCCCGTCCCCAAGTTCGTCCGCCGCAAAAATGCCCAAAAAACGGGTGGGCTATAGCCTTGGGGGGAGGGGCTGGCCAAGTTCGTCCGCCGGACTCGGAATGGGGCCAGACTTTGCGAGGGGCCTCCGTGTGCCAAAAATAGGCCGCGGGCACTGCCGCGCCCGAAGGTCCCGTCCCCAAGTTCGTCCGCCGCAAAAATGCCCAAAAAACGGGTGGGCTATAGCCTTGGGGGGAGGGGCTGGCCAAGTTCGTCCGCCGGACTCGGAATGGGGCCAGACTTTGCGAGGGGCCTCCGTGTGCCAAAAATAGGCCGCGGGCACTGCCGCGCCCAAAAATAAGCGCCCGAAGGTCCCGTCCCCAAGTTCGTCCGCCGCAAAAATGCCCAAAAAACGGGTGGGCTATAGCCTTGGGGGGAGGGGCTGGCCAAGTTCGTCCGCCGGACTCGGAATGGGGCCAGACTTTGCGAGGGGCCTCCGTGTGCCAAAAATAGGCCGCGGGCACTGCCGCGCCCAAAAATAAGCGCCCGAAGGTCCCGTCCCCAAGTTCGTCCGCCGCAAAAATGCCCAAAAAACGGGTGGGCTATAGCCTTGGGGGGAGGGGCTGGCCAAGTTCGTCCGCCGGACTCGGAATGGGGCCAGACTTTGCGAGGGGCCTCCGTGTGCCAAAAATAGGCCGCGGGCACTGCCGCGCCCAAAAATAAGCGCCCGAAGGTCCCGTCCCCAAGTTCGTCCGCCGCAAAAATGCCCAAAAAACGGGTGGGCTATAGCCTTGGGGGGAGGGGCTGGCCAAGTTCGTCCGCCGGACTCGGAATGGGGCCAGACTTTGCGAGGGGCCTCCGTGTGCCAAAAATAGGCCGCGGGCACTGCCGCGCCCAAAAATAAGCGCCCGAAGGTCCCGTCCCCAAGTTCGTCCGCCGCAAAAATGCCCAAAAAACGGGTGGGCTATAGCCTTGGGGGGAGGGGCTGGCCAAGTTCGTCCGCCGGACTCGGAATGGGGCCAGACTTTGCGAGGGGCCTCCGTGTGCCAAAAATAGGCCGCGGGCACTGCCGCGCCCAAAAATAAGCGCCCGAAGGTCCCGTCCCCAAGTTCGTCCGCCGCAAAAATGCCCAAAAAACGGGTGGGCTATAGCCTTGGGGGGAGGGGCTGGCCAAGTTCGTCCGCCGGACTCGGAATGGGGCCAGACTTTGCGAGGGGCCTCCGTGTGCCAAAAATAGGCCGCGGGCACTGCCGCGCCCAAAAATAAGCGCCCGAAGGTCCCGTCCCCAAGTTCGTCCGCCGCAAAAATGCCCAAAAAACGGGTGGGCTATAGCCTTGGGGGGAGGGGCTGGCCAAGTTCGTCCGCCGGACTCGGAATGGGGCCAGACTTTGCGAGGGGCCTCCGTGTGCCAAAAATAGGCCGCGGGCACTGCCGCGCCCAAAAATAAGCGCCCGAAGGTCCCGTCCCCAAGTTCGTCCGCCGCAAAAATGCCCAAAAAACGGGTGGGCTATAGCCTTGGGGGGAGGGGCTGGCCAAGTTCGTCCGCCGGACTCGGAATGGGGCCAGACTTTGCGAGGGGCCTCCGTGTGCCAAAAATAGGCCGCGGGCACTGCCGCGCCCAAAAATAAGCGCCCGAAGGTCCCGTCCCCAAGTTCGTCCGCCGCAAAAATGCCCAAAAAACGGGTGGGCTATAGCCTTGGGGGGAGGGGCTGGCCAAGTTCGTCCGCCGGACTCGGAATGGGGCCAGACTTTGCGAGGGGCCTCCGTGTGCCAAAAATAGGCCGCGGGCACTGCCGCGCCCAAAAATAAGCGCCCGAAGGTCCCGTCCCCAAGTTCGTCCGCCGCAAAAATGCCCAAAAAACGGGTGGGCTATAGCCTTGGGGGGAGGGGCTGGCCAAGTTCGTCCGCCGGACTCGGAATGGGGCCAGACTTTGCGAGGGGCCTCCGTGTGCCAAAAATAGGCCGCGGGCACTGCCGCGCCCAAAAATAAGCGCCCGAAGGTCCCGTCCCCAAGTTCGTCCGCCGCAAAAATGCCCAAAAAACGGGTGGGCTATAGCCTTGGGGGGAGGGGCTGGCCAAGTTCGTCCGCCGGACTCGGAATGGGGCCAGACTTTGCGAGGGGCCTCCGTGTGCCAAAAATAGGCCGCGGGCACTGCCGCGCCCAAAAATAAGCGCCCGAAGGTCCCGTCCCCAAGTTCGTCCGCCGCAAAAATGCCCAAAAAACGGGTGGGCTATAGCCTTGGGGGGAGGGGCTGGCCAAGTTCGTCCGCCGGACTCGGAATGGGGCCAGACTTTGCGAGGGGCCTCCGTGTGCCAAAAATAGGCCGCGGGCACTGCCGCGCCCAAAAATAAGCGCCCGAAGGTCCCGTCCCCAAGTTCGTCCGCCGCAAAAATGCCCAAAAAACGGGTGGGCTATAGCCTTGGGGGGAGGGGCTGGCCAAGTTCGTCCGCCGGACTCGGAATGGGGCCAGACTTTGCGAGGGGCCTCCGTGTGCCAAAAATAGGCCGCGGGCACTGCCGCGCCCAAAAATAAGCGCCCGAAGGTCCCGTCCCCAAGTTCGTCCGCCGCAAAAATGCCCAAAAAACGGGTGGGCTATAGCCTTGGGGGGAGGGGCTGGCCAAGTTCGTCCGCCGGACTCGGAATGGGGCCAGACTTTGCGAGGGGCCTCCGTGTGCCAAAAATAGGCCGCGGGCACTGCCGCGCCCAAAAATAAGCGCCCGAAGGTCCCGTCCCCAAGTTCGTCCGCCGCAAAAATGCCCAAAAAACGGGTGGGCTATAGCCTTGGGGGGAGGGGCTGGCCAAGTTCGTCCGCCGGACTCGGAATGGGGCCAGACTTTGCGAGGGGCCTCCGTGTGCCAAAAATAGGCCGCGGGCACTGCCGCGCCCAAAAATAAGCGCCCGAAGGTCCCGTCCCCAAGTTCGTCCGCCGCAAAAATGCCCAAAAAACGGGTGGGCTATAGCCTTGGGGGGAGGGGCTGGCCAAGTTCGTCCGCCGGACTCGGAATGGGGCCAGACTTTGCGAGGGGCCTCCGTGTGCCAAAAATAGGCCGCGGGCACTGCCGCGCCCAAAAATAAGCGCCCGAAGGTCCCGTCCCCAAGTTCGTCCGCCGCAAAAATGCCCAAAAAACGGGTGGGCTATAGCCTTGGGGGGAGGGGCTGGCCAAGTTCGTCCGCCGGACTCGGAATGGGGCCAGACTTTGCGAGGGGCCTCCGTGTGCCAAAAATAGGCCGCGGGCACTGCCGCGCCCAAAAATAAGCGCCCGAAGGTCCCGTCCCCAAGTTCGTCCGCCGCAAAAATGCCCAAAAAACGGGTGGGCTATAGCCTTGGGGGGAGGGGCTGGCCAAGTTCGTCCGCCGGACTCGGAATGGGGCCAGACTTTGCGAGGGGCCTCCGTGTGCCAAAAATAGGCCGCGGGCACTGCCGCGCCCAAAAATAAGCGCCCGAAGGTCCCGTCCCCAAGTTCGTCCGCCGCAAAAATGCCCAAAAAACGGGTGGGCTATAGCCTTGGGGGGAGGGGCTGGCCAAGTTCGTCCGCCGGACTCGGAATGGGGCCAGACTTTGCGAGGGGCCTCCGTGTGCCAAAAATAGGCCGCGGGCACTGCCGCGCCCAAAAATAAGCGCCCGAAGGTCCCGTCCCCAAGTTCGTCCGCCGCAAAAATGCCCAAAAAACGGGTGGGCTATAGCCTTGGGGGGAGGGGCTGGCCAAGTTCGTCCGCCGGACTCGGAATGGGGCCAGACTTTGCGAGGGGCCTCCGTGTGCCAAAAATAGGCCGCGGGCACTGCCGCGCCCAAAAATAAGCGCCCGAAGGTCCCGTCCCCAAGTTCGTCCGCCGCAAAAATGCCCAAAAAACGGGTGGGCTATAGCCTTGGGGGGAGGGGCTGGCCAAGTTCGTCCGCCGGACTCGGAATGGGGCCAGACTTTGCGAGGGGCCTCCGTGTGCCAAAAATAGGCCGCGGGCACTGCCGCGCCCAAAAATAAGCGCCCGAAGGTCCCGTCCCCAAGTTCGTCCGCCGCAAAAATGCCCAAAAAACGGGTGGGCTATAGCCTTGGGGGGAGGGGCTGGCCAAGTTCGTCCGCCGGACTCGGAATGGGGCCAGACTTTGCGAGGGGCCTCCGTGTGCCAAAAATAGGCCGCGGGCACTGCCGCGCCCAATAATAAGCGCCCGAAGGTCCCGTCCCAAAAAACGGGTGGGCTATAGCCTTGGGGGGAGGGGCTGGCCAAGTTCGTCCGCCGGACTCGGAATGGGGCCAGACTTTGCGAGGGGCCTCCGTGTGCCAAAAATAGGCCGCGGGCACTGCCGCGCCCAAAAATAAGCGCCCGAAGGTCCCGTCCCCAAGTTCGTCCGCCGCAAAAATGCCCAAAAAACGGGTGGGCTATAGCCTTGGGGGGAGGGGCTGGCCAAGTTCGTCCGCCGGACTCGGAATGGGGCCAGACTTTGCGAGGGGCCTCCGTGTGCCAAAAATAGGCCGCGGGCACTGCCGCGCCCAAAAATAAGCGCCCGAAGGTCCCGTCCCCAAGTTCGTCCGCCGCAAAAATGCCCAAAAAACGGGTGGGCTATAGCCTTGGGGGGAGGGGCTGGCCAAGTTCGTCCGCCGCAAAAATGCCCAAAAAACGGGTGGGCTATAGCCTGGGGGGAGGGGCTGGCCAAGTTCGTCCGCCGGACTCGGAATGGGGCCAGACTTTGCGAGGGGCCTCCGTGTGCCAAAAATAGGCCGCGGGCACTGCCGCGCCCAAAAATAAGCGCCCGAAGGTCCCGTCCCCAAGTTCGTCCGCCGCAAAAATGCCCAAAAAAAGGGTGGGCTATAGCCTTGGGGGGAGGGGCTGGCCAAGTTCGTCCGCCGGACTCGGAATGGGGCCAGACTTTGCGAGGGGCCTCCGTGTGCCAAAAATAGGCCGCGGGCACTGCCGCGCCCGAAGGTCCCGTCCCCAAGTTCGTCCGCCGCAAAAATGCCCAAAAAACGGGTGGGCTATAGCCTTGGGGGGAGGGGCTGGCCAAGTTCGTCCGCCGGACTCGGAATGGGGCCAGACTTTGCGAGGGGCCTCCGTGTGCCAAAAATAGGCCGCGGGCACTGCCGCGCCCAAAAATAAGCGCCCGAAGGTCCCGTCCCCAAGTTCGTCCGCCGCAAAAATGCCCAAAAAACGGGTGGGCTATAGCCTTGGGGGGAGGGGCTGGCCAAGTTCGTCCGCCGGACTCGGAATGGGGCCAGACTTTGCGAGGGGCCTCCGTGTGCCAAAAATAGGCCGCGGGCACTGCCGCGCCCAAAAATAAGCGCCCGAAGGTCCCGTCCCCAAGTTCGTCCGCCGCAAAAATGCCCAAAAAACGGGTGGGCTATAGCCTTGGGGGGAGGGGCTGGCCAAGTTCGTCCGCCGGACTCGGAATGGGGCCAGACTTTGCGAGGGGCCTCCGTGTGCCAAAAATAGGCCGCGGGCACTGCCGCGCCCAAAAATAAGCGCCCGAAGGTCCCGTCCCCAAGTTCGTCCGCCGCAAAAATGCCCAAAAAACGGGTGGGCTATAGCCTTGGGGGGAGGGGCTGGCCAAGTTCGTCCGCCGGACTCGGAATGGGGCCAGACTTTGCGAGGGGCCTCCGTGTGCCAAAAATAGGCCGCGGGCACTGCCGCGCCCAAAAATAAGCGCCCGAAGGTCCCGTCCCCAAGTTCGTCCGCCGCAAAAATGCCCAAAAAACGGGTGGGCTATAGCCTTGGGGGGAGGGGCTGGCCAAGTTCGTCCGCCGGACTCGGAATGGGGCCAGACTTTGCGAGGGGCCTCCGTGTGCCAAAAATAGGCCGCGGGCACTGCCGCGCCCAAAAATAAGCGCCCGAAGGTCCCGTCCCCAAGTTCGTCCGCCGCAAAAATGCCCAAAAAACGGGTGGGCTATAGCCTTGGGGGGAGGGGCTGGCCAAGTTCGTCCGCCGGACTCGGAATGGGGCCAGACTTTGCGAGGGGCCTCCGTGTGCCAAAAATAGGCCGCGGGCACTGCCGCGCCCAAAAATAAGCGCCCGAAGGTCCCGTCCCCAAGTTCGTCCGCCGCAAAAATGCCCAAAAAACGGGTGGGCTATAGCCTTGGGGGGAGGGGCTGGCCAAGTTCGTCCGCCGCAAAAATGCCCAAAAAACGGGTGGGCTATAGCCTTGGGGGGAGGGGCTGGCCAAGTTCGTCCGCCGGACTCGGAATGGGGCCAGACTTTGCGAGGGGCCTCCGTGTGCCAAAAATAGGCCGCGGGCACTGCCGCGCCCAAAAATAAGCGCCCGAAGGTCCCGTCCCCAAGTTCGTCCGCCGCAAAAATGCCCAAAAAACGGGTGGGCTATAGCCTTGGGGGGAGGGGCTGGCCAAGTTCGTCCGCCGGACTCGGAATGGGGCCAGACTTTGCGAGGGGCCTCCGTGTGCCAAAAATAGGCCGCGGGCACTGCCGCGCCCGAAGGTCCCGTCCCCAAGTTCGTCCGCCGCAAAAATGCCCAAAAAACGGGTGGGCTATAGCCTTGGGGGGAGGGGCTGGCCAAGTTCGTCCGCCGGACTCGGAATGGGGCCAGACTTTGCGAGGGGCCTCCGTGTGCCAAAAATAGGCCGCGGGCACTGCCGCGCCCAAAAATAAGCGCCCGAAGGTCCCGTCCCCAAGTTCGTCCGCCGCAAAAATGCCCAAAAAACGGGTGGGCTATAGCCTTGGGGGGAGGGGCTGGCCAAGTTCGTCCGCCGGACTCGGAATGGGGCCAGACTTTGCGAGGGGCCTCCGTGTGCCAAAAATAGGCCGCGGGCACTGCCGCGCCCAAAAATAAGCGCCCGAAGGTCCCGTCCCCAAGTTCGTCCGCCGCAAAAATGCCCAAAAAACGGGTGGGCTATAGCCTTGGGGGGAGGGGCTGGCCAAGTTCGTCCGCCGGACTCGGAATGGGGCCAGACTTTGCGAGGGGCCTCCGTGTGCCAAAAATAGGCCGCGGGCACTGCCGCGCCCAAAAATAAGCGCCCGAAGGTCCCGTCCCCAAGTTCGTCCGCCGCAAAAATGCCCAAAAAACGGGTGGGCTATAGCCTTGGGGGGAGGGGCTGGCCAAGTTCGTCCGCCGGACTCGGAATGGGGCCAGACTTTGCGAGGGGCCTCCGTGTGCCAAAAATAGGCCGCGGGCACTGCCGCGCCCAAAAATAAGCGCCCGAAGGTCCCGTCCCCAAGTTCGTCCGCCGCAAAAATGCCCAAAAAACGGGTGGGCTATAGCCTTGGGGGGAGGGGCTGGCCAAGTTCGTCCGCCGGACTCGGAATGGGGCCAGACTTTGCGAGGGGCCTCCGTGTGCCAAAAATAGGCCGCGGGCACTGCCGCGCCCAAAAATAAGCGCCCGAAGGTCCCGTCCCCAAGTTCGTCCGCCGCAAAAATGCCCAAAAAACGGGTGGGCTATAGCCTTGGGGGGAGGGGCTGGCCAAGTTCGTCCGCCGCAAAAATGCCCAAAAAACGGGTGGGCTATAGCCTTGGGGGGAGGGGCTGGCCAAGTTCGTCCGCCGGACTCGGAATGGGGCCAGACTTTGCGAGGGGCCTCCGTGTGCCAAAAATAGGCCGCGGGCACTGCCGCGCCCAAAAATAAGCGCCCGAAGGTCCCGTCCCCAAGTTCGTCCGCCGCAAAAATGCCCAAAAAACGGGTGGGCTATAGCCTTGGGGGGAGGGGCTGGCCAAGTTCGTCCGCCGGACTCGGAATGGGGCCAGACTTTGCGAGGGGCCTCCGTGTGCCAAAAATAGGCCGCGGGCACTGCCGCGCCCAAAAATAAGCGCCCGAAGGTCCCGTCCCCAAGTTCGTCCGCCGCAAAAATGCCCAAAAAACGGGTGGGCTATAGCCTTGGGGGGAGGGGCTGGCCAAGTTCGTCCGCCGGACTCGGAATGGGGCCAGACTTTGCGAGGGGCCTCCGTGTGCCAAAAATAGGCCGCGGGCACTGCCGCGCCCAAAAATAAGCGCCCGAAGGTCCCGTCCCCAAGTTCGTCCGCCGCAAAAATGCCCAAAAACGGGTGGGCTATAGCCTTGGGGGGAGGGGCTGGCCAAGTTCGTCCGCCGCAAAAATGCCCAAAAAACGGGTGGGCTATAGCCTTGGGGGGAGGGGCTGGCCAAGTTCGTCCGCCGGACTCGGAATGGGGCCAGACTTTGCGAGGGGCCTCCGTGTGCCAAAAATAGGCCGCGGGCACTGCCGCGCCCAAAAATAAGCGCCCGAAGGTCCCGTCCCCAAGTTCGTCCGCCGCAAAAATGCCCAAAAAAAGGGTGGGCTATAGCCTTGGGGGGAGGGGCTGGCCAAGTTCGTCCGCCGGACTCGGAATGGGGCCAGACTTTGCGAGGGGCCTCCGTGTGCCAAAAATAGGCCGCGGGCACTGCCGCGCCCAAAAATAAGCGCCCGAAGGTCCCGTCCCCAAGTTCGTCCGCCGCAAAAATGCCCAAAAAACGGGTGGGCTATAGCCTTGGGGGGAGGGGCTGGCCAAGTTCGTCCGCCGGACTCGGAATGGGGCCAGACTTTGCGAGGGGCCTCCGTGTGCCAAAAATAGGCCGCGGGCACTGCCGCGCCCAAAAATAAGCGCCCGAAGGTCCCGTCCCCAAGTTCGTCCGCCGCAAAAATGCCCAAAAAACGGGTGGGCTATAGCCTTGGGGGGAGGGGCTGGCCAAGTTCGTCCGCCGGACTCGGAATGGGGCCAGACTTTGCGAGGGGCCTCCGTGTGCCAAAAATAGGCCGCGGGCACTGCCGCGCCCAAAAATAAGCGCCCGAAGGTCCCGTCCCCAAGTTCGTCCGCCGCAAAAATGCCCAAAAAACGGGTGGGCTATAGCCTTGGGGGGAGGGGCTGGCCAAGTTCGTCCGCCGGACTCGGAATGGGGCCAGACTTTGCGAGGGGCCTCCGTGTGCCAAAAATAGGCCGCGGGCACTGCCGCGCCCAAAAATAAGCGCCCGAAGGTCCCGTCCCCAAGTTCGTCCGCCGCAAAAATGCCCAAAAAACGGGTGGGCTATAGCCTTGGGGGGAGGGGCTGGCCAAGTTCGTCCGCCGGACTCGGAATGGGGCCAGACTTTGCGAGGGGCCTCCGTGTGCCAAAAATAGGCCGCGGGCACTGCCGCGCCCAAAAATAAGCGCCCGAAGGTCCCGTCCCCAAGTTCGTCCGCCGCAAAAATGCCCAAAAAACGGGTGGGCTATAGCCTTGGGGGGAGGGGCTGGCCAAGTTCGTCCGCCGGACTCGGAATGGGGCCAGACTTTGCGAGGGGCCTCCGTGTGCCAAAAATAGGCCGCGGGCACTGCCGCGCCCAAAAATAAGCGCCCGAAGGTCCCGTCCCCAAGTTCGTCCGCCGCAAAAATGCCCAAAAAACGGGTGGGCTATAGCCTTGGGGGGAGGGGCTGGCCAAGTTCGTCCGCCGGACTCGGAATGGGGCCAGACTTTGCGAGGGGCCTCCGTGTGCCAAAAATAGGCCGCGGGCACTGCCGCGCCCAAAAATAAGCGCCCGAAGGTCCCGTCCCCAAGTTCGTCCGCCGCAAAAATGCCCAAAAAACGGGTGGGCTATAGCCTTGGGGGGAGGGGCTGGCCAAGTTCGTCCGCCGGACTCGGAATGGGGCCAGACTTTGCGAGGGGCCTCCGTGTGCCAAAAATAGGCCGCGGGCACTGCCGCGCCCAAAAATAAGCGCCCGAAGGTCCCGTCCCCAAGTTCGTCCGCCGCAAAAATGCCCAAAAAACGGGTGGGCTATAGCCTTGGGGGGAGGGGCTGGCCAAGTTCGTCCGCCGCAAAAATGCCCAAAAAACGGGTGGGCTATAGCCTTGGGGGGAGGGGCTGGCCAAGTTCGTCCGCCGGACTCGGAATGGGGCCAGACTTTGCGAGGGGCCTCCGTGTGCCAAAAATAGGCCGCGGGCACTGCCGCGCCCAAAAATAAGCGCCCGAAGGTCCCGTCCCCAAGTTCGTCCGCCGCAAAAATGCCCAAAAAACGGGTGGGCTATAGCCTTGGGGGGAGGGGCTGGCCAAGTTCGTCCGCCGGACTCGGAATGGGGCCAGACTTTGCGAGGGGCCTCCGTGTGCCAAAAATAGGCCGCGGGCACTGCCGCGCCCAAAAATAAGCGCCCGAAGGTCCCGTCCCCAAGTTCGTCCGCCGCAAAAATGCCCAAAAAACGGGTGGGCTATAGCCTTGGGGGGAGGGGCTGGCCAAGTTCGTCCGCCGGACTCGGAATGGGGCCAGACTTTGCGAGGGGCCTCCGTGTGCCAAAAATAGGCCGCGGGCACTGCCGCGCCCAAAAATAAGCGCCCGAAGGTCCCGTCCCCAAGTTCGTCCGCCGCAAAAATGCCCAAAAAACGGGTGGGCTATAGCCTTGGGGGGAGGGGCTGGCCAAGTTCGTCCGCCGGACTCGGAATGGGGCCAGACTTTGCGAGGGGCCTCCGTGTGCCAAAAATAGGCCGCGGGCACTGCCGCGCCCAAAAATAAGCGCCCGAAGGTCCCGTCCCCAAGTTCGTCCGCCGCAAAAATGCCCAAAAAACGGGTGGGCTATAGCCTTGGGGGGAGGGGCTGGCCAAGTTCGTCCGCCGGACTCGGAATGGGGCCAGACTTTGCGAGGGGCCTCCGTGTGCCAAAAATAGGCCGCGGGCACTGCCGCGCCCAAAAATAAGCGCCCGAAGGTCCCGTCCCCAAGTTCGTCCGCCGCAAAAATGCCCAAAAAACGGGTGGGCTATAGCCTTGGGGGGAGGGGCTGGCCAAGTTCGTCCGCCGGACTCGGAATGGGGCCAGACTTTGCGAGGGGCCTCCGTGTGCCAAAAATAGGCCGCGGGCACTGCCGCGCCCAAAAATAAGCGCCCGAAGGTCCCGTCCCCAAGTTCGTCCGCCGCAAAAATGCCCAAAAAACGGGTGGGCTATAGCCTTGGGGGGAGGGGCTGGCCAAGTTCGTCCGCCGCAAAAATGCCCAAAAAACGGGTGGGCTATAGCCTTGGGGGGAGGGGCTGGCCAAGTTCGTCCGCCGGACTCGGAATGGGGCCAGACTTTGCGAGGGGCCTCCGTGTGCCAAAAATAGGCCGCGGGCACTGCCGCGCCCAAAAATAAGCGCCCGAAGGTCCCGTCCCCAAGTTCGTCCGCCGCAAAAATGCCCAAAAAACGGGTGGGCTATAGCCTTGGGGGGAGGGGCTGGCCAAGTTCGTCCGCCGGACTCGGAATGGGGCCAGACTTTGCGAGGGGCCTCCGTGTGCCAAAAATAGGCCGCGGGCACTGCCGCGCCCGAAGGTCCCGTCCCCAAGTTCGTCCGCCGCAAAAATGCCCAAAAAACGGGTGGGCTATAGCCTTGGGGGGAGGGGCTGGCCAAGTTCGTCCGCCGGACTCGGAATGGGGCCAGACTTTGCGAGGGGCCTCCGTGTGCCAAAAATAGGCCGCGGGCACTGCCGCGCCCAAAAATAAGCGCCCGAAGGTCCCGTCCCCAAGTTCGTCCGCCGCAAAAATGCCCAAAAAACGGGTGGGCTATAGCCTTGGGGGGAGGGGCTGGCCAAGTTCGTCCGCCGGACTCGGAATGGGGCCAGACTTTGCGAGGGGCCTCCGTGTGCCAAAAATAGGCCGCGGGCACTGCCGCGCCCAAAAATAAGCGCCCGAAGGTCCCGTCCCCAAGTTCGTCCGCCGCAAAAATGCCCAAAAAACGGGTGGGCTATAGCCTTGGGGGGAGGGGCTGGCCAAGTTCGTCCGCCGGACTCGGAATGGGGCCAGACTTTGCGAGGGGCCTCCGTGTGCCAAAAATAGGCCGCGGGCACTGCCGCGCCCAAAAATAAGCGCCCGAAGGTCCCGTCCCCAAGTTCGTCCGCCGCAAAAATGCCCAAAAAACGGGTGGGCTATAGCCTTGGGGGGAGGGGCTGGCCAAGTTCGTCCGCCGGACTCGGAATGGGGCCAGACTTTGCGAGGGGCCTCCGTGTGCCAAAAATAGGCCGCGGGCACTGCCGCGCCCAAAAATAAGCGCCCGAAGGTCCCGTCCCCAAGTTCGTCCGCCGCAAAAATGCCCAAAAAACGGGTGGGCTATAGCCTTGGGGGGAGGGGCTGGCCAAGTTCGTCCGCCGGACTCGGAATGGGGCCAGACTTTGCGAGGGGCCTCCGTGTGCCAAAAATAGGCCGCGGGCACTGCCGCGCCCAAAAATAAGCGCCCGAAGGTCCCGTCCCCAAGTTCGTCCGCCGCAAAAATGCCCAAAAAACGGGTGGGCTATAGCCTTGGGGGGAGGGGCTGGCCAAGTTCGTCCGCCGGACTCGGAATGGGGCCAGACTTTGCGAGGGGCCTCCGTGTGCCAAAAATAGGCCGCGGGCACTGCCGCGCCCAAAAATAAGCGCCCGAAGGTCCCGTCCCCAAGTTCGTCCGCCGCAAAAATGCCCAAAAAACGGGTGGGCTATAGCCTTGGGGGGAGGGGCTGGCCAAGTTCGTCCGCCGGACTCGGAATGGGGCCAGACTTTGCGAGGGGCCTCCGTGTGCCAAAAATAGGCCGCGGGCACTGCCGCGCCCAAAAATAAGCGCCCGAAGGTCCCGTCCCCAAGTTCGTCCGCCGCAAAAATGCCCAAAAAACGGGTGGGCTATAGCCTTGGGGGGAGGGGCTGGCCAAGTTCGTCCGCCGGACTCGGAATGGGGCCAGACTTTGCGAGGGGCCTCCGTGTGCCAAAAATAGGCCGCGGGCACTGCCGCGCCCAAAAATAAGCGCCCGAAGGTCCCGTCCCCAAGTTCGTCCGCCGCAAAAATGCCCAAAAAACGGGTGGGCTATAGCCTTGGGGGGAGGGGCTGGCCAAGTTCGTCCGCCGGACTCGGAATGGGGCCAGACTTTGCGAGGGGCCTCCGTGTGCCAAAAATAGGCCGCGGGCACTGCCGCGCCCAAAAATAAGCGCCCGAAGGTCCCGTCCCCAAGTTCGTCCGCCGCAAAAATGCCCAAAAAACGGGTGGGCTATAGCCTTGGGGGGAGGGGCTGGCCAAGTTCGTCCGCCGGACTCGGAATGGGGCCAGACTTTGCGAGGGGCCTCCGTGTGCCAAAAATAGGCCGCGGGCACTGCCGCGCCCAAAAATAAGCGCCCGAAGGTCCCGTCCCCAAGTTCGTCCGCCGCAAAAATGCCCAAAAAACGGGTGGGCTATAGCCTTGGGGGGAGGGGCTGGCCAAGTTCGTCCGCCGGACTCGGAATGGGGCCAGACTTTGCGAGGGGCCTCCGTGTGCCAAAAATAGGCCGCGGGCACTGCCGCGCCCAAAAATAAGCGCCCGAAGGTCCCGTCCCCAAGTTCGTCCGCCGCAAAAATGCCCAAAAAACGGGTGGGCTATAGCCTTGGGGGGAGGGGCTGGCCAAGTTCGTCCGCCGGACTCGGAATGGGGCCAGACTTTGCGAGGGGCCTCCGTGTGCCAAAAATAGGCCGCGGGCACTGCCGCGCCCAAAAATAAGCGCCCGAAGGTCCCGTCCCCAAGTTCGTCCGCCGGACTCGGAATGGGGCCAGACTTTGCGAGGGGCCTCCGTGTGCCAAAAATAGGCCGCGGGCACTGCCGCGCCCAAAAATAAGCGCCCGAAGGTCCCGTCCCCAAGTTCGTCCGCCGCAAAAATGCCCAAAAAACGGGTGGGCTATAGCCTTGGGGGGAGGGGCTGGCCAAGTTCGTCCGCCGGACTCGGAATGGGGCCAGACTTTGCGAGGGGCCTCCGTGTGCCAAAAATAGGCCGCGGGCACTGCCGCGCCCAAAAATAAGCGCCCGAAGGTCCCGTCCCCAAGTTCGTCCGCCGCAAAAATGCCCAAAAAACGGGTGGGCTATAGCCTTGGGGGGAGGGGCTGGCCAAGTTCGTCCGCCGGACTCGGAATGGGGCCAGACTTTGCGAGGGGCCTCCGTGTGCCAAAAATAGGCCGCGGGCACTGCCGCGCCCAAAAATAAGCGCCCGAAGGTCCCGTCCCCAAGTTCGTCCGCCGCAAAAATGCCCAAAAAACGGGTGGGCTATAGCCTTGGGGGGAGGGGCTGGCCAAGTTCGTCCGCCGGACTCGGAATGGGGCCAGACTTTGCGAGGGGCCTCCGTGTGCCAAAAATAGGCCGCGGGCACTGCCGCGCCCAAAAATAAGCGCCCGAAGGTCCCGTCCCCAAGTTCGTCCGCCGCAAAAATGCCCAAAAAACGGGTGGGCTATAGCCTTGGGGGGAGGGGCTGGCCAAGTTCGTCCGCCGGACTCGGAATGGGGCCAGACTTTGCGAGGGGCCTCCGTGTGCCAAAAATAGGCCGCGGGCACTGCCGCGCCCAAAAATAAGCGCCCGAAGGTCCCGTCCCCAAGTTCGTCCGCCGCAAAAATGCCCAAAAAACGGGTGGGCTATAGCCTTGGGGGGAGGGGCTGGCCAAGTTCGTCCGCCGGACTCGGAATGGGGCCAGACTTTGCGAGGGGCCTCCGTGTGCCAAAAATAGGCCGCGGGCACTGCCGCGCCCAAAAATAAGCGCCCGAAGGTCCCGTCCCCAAGTTCGTCCGCCGCAAAAATGCCCAAAAAACGGGTGGGCTATAGCCTTGGGGGGAGGGGCTGGCCAAGTTCGTCCGCCGGACTCGGAATGGGGCCAGACTTTGCGAGGGGCCTCCGTGTGCCAAAAATAGGCCGCGGGCACTGCCGCGCCCAAAAATAAGCGCCCGAAGGTCCCGTCCCCAAGTTCGTCCGCCGCAAAAATGCCCAAAAAACGGGTGGGCTATAGCCTTGGGGGGAGGGGCTGGCCAAGTTCGTCCGCCGGACTCGGAATGGGGCCAGACTTTGCGAGGGGCCTCCGTGTGCCAAAAATAGGCCGCGGGCACTGCCGCGCCCAAAAATAAGCGCCCGAAGGTCCCGTCCCCAAGTTCGTCCGCCGCAAAAATGCCCAAAAAACGGGTGGGCTATAGCCTTGGGGGGAGGGGCTGGCCAAGTTCGTCCGCCGGACTCGGAATGGGGCCAGACTTTGCGAGGGGCCTCCGTGTGCCAAAAATAGGCCGCGGGCACTGCCGCGCCCAAAAATAAGCGCCCGAAGGTCCCGTCCCCAAGTTCGTCCGCCGCAAAAATGCCCAAAAAACGGGTGGGCTATAGCCTTGGGGGGAGGGGCTGGCCAAGTTCGTCCGCCGGACTCGGAATGGGGCCAGACTTTGCGAGGGGCCTCCGTGTGCCAAAAATAGGCCGCGGGCACTGCCGCGCCCAAAAATAAGCGCCCGAAGGTCCCGTCCCCAAGTTCGTCCGCCGCAAAAATGCCCAAAAAACGGGTGGGCTATAGCCTTGGGGGGAGGGGCTGGCCAAGTTCGTCCGCCGGACTCGGAATGGGGCCAGACTTTGCGAGGGGCCTCCGTGTGCCAAAAATAGGCCGCGGGCACTGCCGCGCCGAAAAATAAGCGCCCGAAGGTCCCGTCCCCAAGTTCGTCCGCCGCAAAAATGCCCAAAAAACGGGTGGGCTATAGCCTTGGGGGGAGGGGCTGGCCAAGTTCGTCCGCCGGACTCGGAATGGGGCCAGACTTTGCGAGGGGCCTCCGTGTGCCAAAAATAGGCCGCGGGCACTGCCGCGCCCAAAAATAAGCGCCCGAAGGTCCCGTCCCCAAGTTCGTCCGCCGCAAAAATGCCCAAAAAACGGGTGGGCTATAGCCTTGGGGGGAGGGGCTGGCCAAGTTCGTCCGCCGGACTCGGAATGGGGCCAGACTTTGCGAGGGGCCTCCGTGTGCCAAAAATAGGCCGCGGGCACTGCCGCGCCCAAAAATAAGCGCCCGAAGGTCCCGTCCCCAAGTTCGTCCGCCGCAAAAATGCCCAAAAAACGGGTGGGCTATAGCCTTGGGGGGAGGGGCTGGCCAAGTTCGTCCGCCGGACTCGGAATGGGGCCAGACTTTGCGAGGGGCCTCCGTGTGCCAAAAATAGGCCGCGGGCACTGCCGCGCCCAAAAATAAGCGCCCGAAGGTCCCGTCCCCAAGTTCGTCCGCCGCAAAAATGCCCAAAAAACGGGTGGGCTATAGCCTTGGGGGGAGGGGCTGGCCAAGTTCGTCCGCCGGACTCGGAATGGGGCCAGACTTTGCGAGGGGCCTCCGTGTGCCAAAAATAGGCCGCGGGCACTGCCGCGCCCAAAAATAAGCGCCCGAAGGTCCCGTCCCCAAGTTCGTCCGCCGCAAAAATGCCCAAAAAACGGGTGGGCTATAGCCTTGGGGGGAGGGGCTGGCCAAGTTCGTCCGCCGGACTCGGAATGGGGCCAGACTTTGCGAGGGGCCTCCGTGTGCCAAAAATAGGCCGCGGGCACTGCCGCGCCCAAAAATAAGCGCCCGAAGGTCCCGTCCCCAAGTTCGTCCGCCGCAAAAATGCCCAAAAAACGGGTGGGCTATAGCCTTGGGGGGAGGGGCTGGCCAAGTTCGTCCGCCGGACTCGGAATGGGGCCAGACTTTGCGAGGGGCCTCCGTGTGCCAAAAATAGGCCGCGGGCACTGCCGCGCCCAAAAATAAGCGCCCGAAGGTCCCGTCCCCAAGTTCGTCCGCCGCAAAAATGCCCAAAAAACGGGTGGGCTATAGCCTTGGGGGGAGGGGCTGGCCAAGTTCGTCCGCCGGACTCGGAATGGGGCCAGACTTTGCGAGGGGCCTCCGTGTGCCAAAAATAGGCCGCGGGCACTGCCGCGCCCAAAAATAAGCGCCCGAAGGTCCCGTCCCCAAGTTCGTCCGCCGCAAAAATGCCCAAAAAACGGGTGGGCTATAGCCTTGGGGGGAGGGGCTGGCCAAGTTCGTCCGCCGGACTCGGAATGGGGCCAGACTTTGCGAGGGGCCTCCGTGTGCCAAAAATAGGCCGCGGGCACTGCCGCGCCCAAAAATAAGCGCCCGAAGGTCCCGTCCCCAAGTTCGTCCGCCGCAAAAATGCCCAAAAAACGGGTGGGCTATAGCCTTGGGGGGAGGGGCTGGCCAAGTTCGTCCGCCGGACTCGGAATGGGGCCAGACTTTGCGAGGGGCCTCCGTGTGCCAAAAATAGGCCGCGGGCACTGCCGCGCCCAAAAATAAGCGCCCGAAGGTCCCGTCCCCAAGTTCGTCCGCCGCAAAAATGCCCAAAAAACGGGTGGGCTATAGCCTTGGGGGGAGGGGCTGGCCAAGTTCGTCCGCCGGACTCGGAATGGGGCCAGACTTTGCGAGGGGCCTCCGTGTGCCAAAAATAGGCCGCGGGCACTGCCGCGCCCAAAAATAAGCGCCCGAAGGTCCCGTCCCCAAGTTCGTCCGCCGCAAAAATGCCCAAAAAACGGGTGGGCTATAGCCTTGGGGGGAGGGGCTGGCCAAGTTCGTCCGCCGGACTCGGAATGGGGCCAGACTTTGCGAGGGGCCTCCGTGTGCCAAAAATAGGCCGCGGGCACTGCCGCGCCCAAAAATAAGCGCGCGAAGGTCCCGTCCCCAAGTTCGTCCGCCGCAAAAATGCCCAAAAAACGGGTGGGCTATAGCCTTGGGGGGAGGGGCTGGCCAAGTTCGTCCGCCGGACTCGGAATGGGGCCAGACTTTGCGAGGGGCCTCCGTGTGCCAAAAATAGGCCGCGGGCACTGCCGCGCCCAAAAATAAGCGCCCGAAGGTCCCGTCCCCAAGTTCGTCCGCCGCAAAAATGCCCAAAAAACGGGTGGGCTATAGCCTTGGGGGGAGGGGCTGGCCAAGTTCGTCCGCCGGACTCGGAATGGGGCCAGACTTTGCGAGGGGCCTCCGTGTGCCAAAAATAGGCCGCGGGCACTGCCGCGCCCAAAAATAAGCGCCCGAAGGTCCCGTCCCCAAGTTCGTCCGCCGCAAAAATGCCCAAAAAACGGGTGGGCTATAGCCTTGGGGGGAGGGGCTGGCCAAGTTCGTCCGCCGGACTCGGAATGGGGCCAGACTTTGCGAGGGGCCTCCGTGTGCCAAAAATAGGCCGCGGGCACTGCCGCGCCCAAAAATAAGCGCCCGAAGGTCCCGTCCCCAAGTTCGTCCGCCGCAAAAATGCCCAAAAAACGGGTGGGCTATAGCCTTGGGGGGAGGGGCTGGCCAAGTTCGTCCGCCGGACTCGGAATGGGGCCAGACTTTGCGAGGGGCCTCCGTGTGCCAAAAATAGGCCGCGGGCACTGCCGCGCCCAAAAATAAGCGCCCGAAGGTCCCGTCCCCAAGTTCGTCCGCCGCAAAAATGCCCAAAAAACGGGTGGGCTATAGCCTTGGGGGGAGGGGCTGGCCAAGTTCGTCCGCCGGACTCGGAATGGGGCCAGACTTTGCGAGGGGCCTCCGTGTGCCAAAAATAGGCCGCGGGCACTGCCGCGCCCAAAAATAAGCTCCCGAAGGTCCCGTCCCCAAGTTCGTCCGCCGCAAAAATGCCCAAAAAACGGGTGGGCTATAGCCTTGGGGGGAGGGGCTGGCCAAGTTCGTCCGCCGGACTCGGAATGGGGCCAGACTTTGCGAGGGGCCTCCGTGTGCCAAAAATAGGCCGCGGGCACTGCCGCGCCCAAAAATAAGCGCCCGAAGGTCCCGTCCCCAAGTTCGTCCGCCGCAAAAATGCCCAAAAAACGGGTGGGCTATAGCCTTGGGGGGAGGGGCTGGCCAAGTTCGTCCGCCGGACTCGGAATGGGGCCAGACTTTGCGAGGGGCCTCCGTGTGCCAAAAATAGGCCGCGGGCACTGCCGCGCCCAAAAATAAGCGCCCGAAGGTCCCGTCCCCAAGTTCGTCCGCCGCAAAAATGCCCAAAAAACGGGTGGGCTATAGCCTTGGGGGGAGGGGCTGGCCAAGTTCGTCCGCCGGACTCGGAATGGGGCCAGACTTTGCGAGGGGCCTCCGTGTGCCAAAAATAGGCCGCGGGCACTACCGCGCCCAAAAATAAGCGCCCGAAGGTCCCGTCCCCAAGTTCGTCCGCCGCAAAAATGCCCAAAAAACGGGTGGGCTATAGCCTTGGGGGGAGGGGCTGGCCAAGTTCGTCCGCCGGACTCGGAATGGGGCCAGACTTTGCGAGGGGCCTCCGTGTGCCAAAAATAGGCCGCGGGCACTGCCGCGCCCAAAAATAAGCGCCCGAAGGTCCCGTCCCCAAGTTCGTCCGCCGCAAAAATGCCCAAAAAACGGGTGGGCTATAGCCTTGGGGGGAGGGGCTGGCCAAGTTCGTCCGCCGGACTCGGAATGGGGCCAGACTTTGCGAGGGGCCTCCGTGTGCCAAAAATAGGCCGCGGGCACTGCCGCGCCCAAAAATAAGCGCCCGAAGGTCCCGTCCCCAAGTTCGTCCGCCGCAAAAATGCCCAAAAAACGGGTGGGCTATAGCCTTGGGGGGAGGGGCTGGCCAAGTTCGTCCGCCGGACTCGGAATGGGGCCAGACTTTGCGAGGGGCCTCCGTGTGCCAAAAATAGGCCGCGGGCACTGCCGCGCCCAAAAATAAGCGCCCGAAGGTCCCGTCCCCAAGTTCGTCCGCCGCAAAAATGCCCAAAAAACGGGTGGGCTATAGCCTTGGGGGGAGGGGCTGGCCAAGTTCGTCCGCCGGACTCGGAATGGGGCCAGACTTTGCGAGGGGCCTCCGTGTGCCAAAAATAGGCCGCGGGCACTGCCGCGCCCAAAAATAAGCGCCCGAAGGTCCCGTCCCCAAGTTCGTCCGCCGCAAAAATGCCCAAAAAACGGGTGGGCTATAGCCTTGGGGGGAGGGGCTGGCCAAGTTCGTCCGCCGGACTCGGAATGGGGCCAGACTTTGCGAGGGGCCTCCGTGTGCCAAAAATAGGCCGCGGGCACTGCCGCGCCCAAAAATAAGCGCCCGAAGGTCCCGTCCCCAAGTTCGTCCGCCGCAAAAATGCCCAAAAAACGGGTGGGCTATAGCCTTGGGGGGAGGGGCTGGCCAAGTTCGTCCGCCGGACTCGGAATGGGGCCAGACTTTGCGAGGGGCCTCCGTGTGCCAAAAATAGGCCGCGGGCACTGCCGCGCCCAAAAATAAGCGCCCGAAGGTCCCGTCCCCAAGTTCGTCCGCCGCAAAAATGCCCAAAAAACGGGTGGGCTATAGCCTTGGGGGGAGGGGCTGGCCAAGTTCGTCCGCCGGACTCGGAATGGGGCCAGACTTTGCGAGGGGCCTCCGTGTGCCAAAAATAGGCCGCGGGCACTGCCGCGCCCAAAAATAAGCGCCCGAAGGTCCCGTCCCCAAGTTCGTCCGCCGCAAAAATGCCCAAAAAACGGGTGGGCTATAGCCTTGGGGGGAGGGGCTGGCCAAGTTCGTCCGCCGGACTCGGAATGGGGCCAGACTTTGCGAGGGGCCTCCGTGTGCCAAAAATAGGCCGCGGGCACTGCCGCGCCCAAAAATAAGCGCCCGAAGGTCCCGTCCCCAAGTTCGTCCGCCGCAAAAATGCCCAAAAAACGGGTGGGCTATAGCCTTGGGGGGAGGGGCTGGCCAAGTTCGTCCGCCGGACTCGGAATGGGGCCAGACTTTGCGAGGGGCCTCCGTGTGCCAAAAATAGGCCGCGGGCACTGCCGCGCCCAAAAATAAGCGCCCGAAGGTCCCGTCCCCAAGTTCGTCCGCCGCAAAAATGCCCAAAAAACGGGTGGGCTATAGCCTTGGGGGGAGGGGCTGGCCAAGTTCGTCCGCCGGACTCGGAATGGGGCCAGACTTTGCGAGGGGCCTCCGTGTGCCAAAAATAGGCCGCGGGCACTGCCGCGCCCAAAAATAAGCGCCCGAAGGTCCCGTCCCCAAGTTCGTCCGCCGCAAAAATGCCCAAAAAACGGGTGGGCTATAGCCTTGGGGGGAGGGGCTGGCCAAGTTCGTCCGCCGGACTCGGAATGGGGCCAGACTTTGCGAGGGGCCTCCGTGTGCCAAAAATAGGCCGCGGGCACTGCCGCGCCCAAAAATAAGCGCCCGAAGGTCCCGTCCCCAAGTTCGTCCGCCGCAAAAATGCCCAAAAAACGGGTGGGCTATAGCCTTGGGGGGAGGGGCTGGCCAAGTTCGTCCGCCGGACTCGGAATGGGGCCAGACTTTGCGAGGGGCCTCCGTGTGCCAAAAATAGGCCGCGGGCACTGCCGCGCCCAAAAATAAGCGCCCGAAGGTCCCGTCCCCAAGTTCGTCCGCCGCAAAAATGCCCAAAAAACGGGTGGGCTATAGCCTTGGGGGGAGGGGCTGGCCAAGTTCGTCCGCCGGACTCGGAATGGGGCCAGACTTTGCGAGGGGCCTCCGTGTGCCAAAAATAGGCCGCGGGCACTGCCGCGCCCAAAAATAAGCGCCCGAAGGTCCCGTCCCCAAGTTCGTCCGCCGCAAAAATGCCCAAAAAACGGGTGGGCTATAGCCTTGGGGGGAGGGGCTGGCCAAGTTCGTCCGCCGGACTCGGAATGGGGCCAGACTTTGCGAGGGGCCTCCGTGTGCCAAAAATAGGCCGCGGGCACTGCCGCGCCCAAAAATAAGCGCCCGAAGGTCCCGTCCCCAAGTTCGTCCGCCGCAAAAATGCCCAAAAAACGGGTGGGCTATAGCCTTGGGGGGAGGGGCTGGCCAAGTTCGTCCGCCGGACTCGGAATGGGGCCAGACTTTGCGAGGGGCCTCCGTGTGCCAAAAATAGGCCGCGGGCACTGCCGCGCCCAAAAATAAGCGCCCGAAGGTCCCGTCCCCAAGTTCGTCCGCCGCAAAAATGCCCAAAAAACGGGTGGGCTATAGCCTTGGGGGGAGGGGCTGGCCAAGTTCGTCCGCCGGACTCGGAATGGGGCCAGACTTTGCGAGGGGCCTCCGTGTGCCAAAAATAGGCCGCGGGCACTGCCGCGCCCAAAAATAAGCGCCCGAAGGTCCCGTCCCCAAGTTCGTCCGCCGCAAAAATGCCCAAAAAACGGGTGGGCTATAGCCTTGGGGGGAGGGGCTGGCCAAGTTCGTCCGCCGGACTCGGAATGGGGCCAGACTTTGCGAGGGGCCTCCGTGTGCCAAAAATAGGCCGCGGGCACTGCCGCGCCCAAAAATAAGGGCCCGAAGGTCCCGTCCCCAAGTTCGTCCGCCGCAAAAATGCCCAAAAAACGGGTGGGCTATAGCCTTGGGGGGAGGGGCTGGCCAAGTTCGTCCGCCGGACTCGGAATGGGGCCAGACTTTGCGAGGGGCCTCCGTGTGCCAAAAATAGGCCGCGGGCACTGCCGCGCCCAAAAATAAGCGCCCGAAGGTCCCGTCCCCAAGTTCGTCCGCCGCAAAAATGCCCAAAAAACGGGTGGGCTATAGCCTTGGGGGGAGGGGCTGGCCAAGTTCGTCCGCCGGACTCGGAATGGGGCCAGACTTTGCGAGGGGCCTCCGTGTGCCAAAAATAGGCCGCGGGCACTGCCGCGCCCAAAAATAAGCGCCCGAAGGTCCCGTCCCCAAGTTCGTCCGCCGCAAAAATGCCCAAAAAACGGGTGGGCTATAGCCTTGGGGGGAGGGGCTGGCCAAGTTCGTCCGCCGGACTCGGAATGGGGCCAGACTTTGCGAGGGGCCTCCGTGTGCCAAAAATAGGCCGCGGGCACTGCCGCGCCCAAAAATAAGCGCCCGAAGGTCCCGTCCCCAAGTTCGTCCGCCGCAAAAATGCCCAAAAAACGGGTGGGCTATAGCCTTGGGGGGAGGGGCTGGCCAAGTTCGTCCGCCGGACTCGGAATGGGGCCAGACTTTGCGAGGGGCCTCCGTGTGCCAAAAATAGGCCGCGGGCACTGCCGCGCCCAAAAATAAGCGCCCGAAGGTCCCGTCCCCAAGTTCGTCCGCCGCAAAAATGCCCAAAAAACGGGTGGGCTATAGCCTTGGGGGGAGGGGCTGGCCAAGTTCGTCCGCCGGACTCGGAATGGGGCCAGACTTTGCGAGGGGCCTCCGTGTGCCAAAAATAGGCCGCGGGCACTGCCGCGCCCAAAAATAAGCGCCCGAAGGTCCCGTCCCCAAGTTCGTCCGCCGCAAAAATGCCCAAAAAACGGGTGGGCTATAGCCTTGGGGGGAGGGGCTGGCCAAGTTCGTCCGCCGGACTCGGAATGGGGCCAGACTTTGCGAGGGGCCTCCGTGTGCCAAAAATAGGCCGCGGGCACTGCCGCGCCCAAAAATAAGCGCCCGAAGGTCCCGTCCCCAAGTTCGTCCGCCGCAAAAATGCCCAAAAAACGGGTGGGCTATAGCCTTGGGGGGAGGGGCTGGCCAAGTTCGTCCGCCGGACTCGGAATGGGGCCAGACTTTGCGAGGGGCCTCCGTGTGCCAAAAATAGGCCGCGGGCACTGCCGCGCCCAAAAATAAGCGCCCGAAGGTCCCGTCCCCAAGTTCGTCCGCCGCAAAAATGCCCAAAAAACGGGTGGGCTATAGCCTTGGGGGGAGGGGCTGGCCAAGTTCGTCCGCCGGACTCGGAATGGGGCCAGACTTTGCGAGGGGCCTCCGTGTGCCAAAAATAGGCCGCGGGCACTGCCGCGCCCAAAAATAAGCGCCCGAAGGTCCCGTCCCCAAGTTCGTCCGCCGCAAAAATGCCCAAAAAACGGGTGGGCTATAGCCTTGGGGGGAGGGGCTGGCCAAGTTCGTCCGCCGGACTCGGAATGGGGCCAGACTTTCCGAGGGGCCTCCGTGTGCCAAAAATAGGCCGCGGGCACTGCCGCGCCCAAAAATAAGCGCCCGAAGGTCCCGTCCCCAAGTTCGTCCGCCGCAAAAATGCCCAAAAAACGGGTGGGCTATAGCCTTGGGGGGAGGGGCTGGCCAAGTTCGTCCGCCGGACTCGGAATGGGGCCAGACTTTGCGAGGGGCCTCCGTGTGCCAAAAATAGGCCGCGGGCACTGCCGCGCCCAAAAATAAGCGCCCGAAGGTCCCGTCCCCAAGTTCGTCCGCCGCAAAAATGCCCAAAAAACGGGTGGGCTATAGCCTTGGGGGGAGGGGCTGGCCAAGTTCGTCCGCCGGACTCGGAATGGGGCCAGACTTTGCGAGGGGCCTCCGTGTGCCAAAAATAGGCCGCGGGCACTGCCGCGCCCAAAAATAAGCGCCCGAAGGTCCCGTCCCCAAGTTCGTCCGCCGCAAAAATGCCCAAAAAACGGGTGGGCTATAGCCTTGGGGGGAGGGGCTGGCCAAGTTCGTCCGCCGGACTCGGAATGGGGCCAGACTTTGCGAGGGGCCTCCGTGTGCCAAAAATAGGCCGCGGGCACTGCCGCGCCCAAAAATAAGCGCCCGAAGGTCCCGTCCCCAAGTTCGTCCGCCGCAAAAATGCCCAAAAAACGGGTGGGCTATAGCCTTGGGGGGAGGGGCTGGCCAAGTTCGTCCGCCGGACTCGGAATGGGGCCAGACTTTGCGAGGGGCCTCCGTGTGCCAAAAATAGGCCGCGGGCACTGCCGCGCCCAAAAATAAGCGCCCGAAGGTCCCGTCCCCAAGTTCGTCCGCCGCAAAAATGCCCAAAAAACGGGTGGGCTATAGCCTTGGGGGGAGGGGCTGGCCAAGTTCGTCCGCCGGACTCGGAATGGGGCCAGACTTTGCGAGGGGCCTCCGTGTGCCAAAAATAGGCCGCGGGCACTGCCGCGCCCAAAAATAAGCGCCCGAAGGTCCCGTCCCCAAGTTCGTCCGCCGCAAAAATGCCCAAAAAACGGGTGGGCTATAGCCTTGGGGGGAGGGGCTGGCCAAGTTCGTCCGCCGGACTCGGAATGGGGCCAGACTTTGCGAGGGGCCTCCGTGTGCCAAAAATAGGCCGCGGGCACTGCCGCGCCCAAAAATAAGCGCCCGAAGGTCCCGTCCCCAAGTTCGTCCGCCGCAAAAATGCCCAAAAAACGGGTGGGCTATAGCCTTGGGGGGAGGGGCTGGCCAAGTTCGTCCGCCGGACTCGGAATGGGGCCAGACTTTGCGAGGGGCCTCCGTGTGCCAAAAATAGGCCGCGGGCACTGCCGCGCCCAAAAATAAGCGCCCGAAGGTCCCGTCCCCAAGTTCGTCCGCCGCAAAAATGCCCAAAAAACGGGTGGGCTATAGCCTTGGGGGGAGGGGCTGGCCAAGTTCGTCCGCCGGACTCGGAATGGGGCCAGACTTTGCGAGGGGCCTCCGTGTGCCAAAAATAGGCCGCGGGCACTGCCGCGCCCAAAAATAAGCGCCCGAAGGTCCCGTCCCCAAGTTCGTCCGCCGCAAAAATGCCCAAAAAACGGGTGGGCTATAGCCTTGGGGGGAGGGGCTGGCCAAGTTCGTCCGCCGGACTCGGAATGGGGCCAGACTTTGCGAGGGGCCTCCGTGTGCCAAAAATAGGCCGCGGGCACTGCCGCGCCCAAAAATAAGCGCCCGAAGGTCCCGTCCCCAAGTTCGTCCGCCGCAAAAATGCCCAAAAAACGGGTGGGCTATAGCCTTGGGGGGAGGGGCTGGCCAAGTTCGTCCGCCGGACTCGGAATGGGGCCAGACTTTGCGAGGGGCCTCCGTGTGCCAAAAATAGGCCGCGGGCACTGCCGCGCCCAAAAATAAGCGCCCGAAGGTCCCGTCCCCAAGTTCGTCCGCCGCAAAAATGCCCAAAAAACGGGTGGGCTATAGCCTTGGGGGGAGGGGCTGGCCAAGTTCGTCCGCCGGACTCGGAATGGGGCCAGACTTTGCGAGGGGCCTCCGTGTGCCAAAAATAGGCCGCGGGCACTGCCGCGCCCAAAAATAAGCGCCCGAAGGTCCCGTCCCCAAGTTCGTCCGCCGCAAAAATGCCCAAAAAACGGGTGGGCTATAGCCTTGGGGGGAGGGGCTGGCCAAGTTCGTCCGCCGGACTCGGAATGGGGCCAGACTTTGCGAGGGGCCTCCGTGTGCCAAAAATAGGCCGCGGGCACTGCCGCGCCCAAAAATAAGCGCCCGAAGGTCCCGTCCCCAAGTTCGTCCGCCGCAAAAATGCCCAAAAAACGGGTGGGCTATAGCCTTGGGGGGAGGGGCTGGCCAAGTTCGTCCGCCGGACTCGGAATGGGGCCAGACTTTGCGAGGGGCCTCCGTGTGCCAAAAATAGGCCGCGGGCACTGCCGCGCCCAAAAATAAGCGCCCGAAGGTCCCGTCCCCAAGTTCGTCCGCCGCAAAAATGCCCAAAAAACGGGTGGGCTATAGCCTTGGGGGGAGGGGCTGGCCAAGTTCGTCCGCCGGACTCGGAATGGGGCCAGACTTTGCGAGGGGCCTCCGTGTGCCAAAAATAGGCCGCGGGCACTGCCGCGCCCAAAAATAAGCGCCCGAAGGTCCCGTCCCCAAGTTCGTCCGCCGCAAAAATGCCCAAAAAACGGGTGGGCTATAGCCTTGGGGGGAGGGGCTGGCCAAGTTCGTCCGCCGGACTCGGAATGGGGCCAGACTTTGCGAGGGGCCTCCGTGTGCCAAAAATAGGCCGCGGGCACTGCCGCGCCCAAAAATAAGCGCCCGAAGGTCCCGTCCCCAAGTTCGTCCGCCGCAAAAATGCCCAAAAAACGGGTGGGCTATAGCCTTGGGGGGAGGGGCTGGCCAAGTTCGTCCGCCGGACTCGGAATGGGGCCAGACTTTGCGAGGGGCCTCCGTGTGCCAAAAATAGGCCGCGGGCACTGCCGCGCCCAAAAATAAGTGCCCGAAGGTCCCGTCCCCAAGTTCGTCCGCCGCAAAAATGCCCAAAAAACGGGTGGGCTATAGCCTTGGGGGGAGGGGCTGGCCAAGTTCGTCCGCCGGACTCGGAATGGGGCCAGACTTTGCGAGGGGCCTCCGTGTGCCAAAAATAGGCCGCGGGCACTGCCGCGCCCAAAAATAAGCGCCCGAAGGTCCCGTCCCCAAGTTCGTCCGCCGCAAAAATGCCCAAAAAACGGGTGGGCTATAGCCTTGGGGGGAGGGGCTGGCCAAGTTCGTCCGCCGGACTCGGAATGGGGCCAGACTTTGCGAGGGGCCTCCGTGTGCCAAAAATAGGCCGCGGGCACTGCCGCGCCCAAAAATAAGCGCCCGAAGGTCCCGTCCCCAAGTTCGTCCGCCGCAAAAATGCCCAAAAAACGGGTGGGCTATAGCCTTGGGGGGAGGGGCTGGCCAAGTTCGTCCGCCGGACTCGGAATGGGGCCAGACTTTGCGAGGGGCCTCCGTGTGCCAAAAATAGGCCGCGGGCACTGCCGCGCCCAAAAATAAGCGCCCGAAGGTCCCGTCCCCAAGTTCGTCCGCCGCAAAAATGCCCAAAAAACGGGTGGGCTATAGCCTTGGGGGGAGGGGCTGGCCAAGTTCGTCCGCCGGACTCGGAATGGGGCCAGACTTTGCGAGGGGCCTCCGTGTGCCAAAAATAGGCCGCGGGCACTGCCGCGCCCAAAAATAAGCGCCCGAAGGTCCCGTCCCCAAGTTCGTCCGCCGCAAAAATGCCCAAAAAACGGGTGGGCTATAGCCTTGGGGGGAGGGGCTGGCCAAGTTCGTCCGCCGGACTCGGAATGGGGCCAGACTTTGCGAGGGGCCTCCGTGTGCCAAAAATAGGCCGCGGGCACTGCCGCGCCCAAAAATAAGCGCCCGAAGGTCCCGTCCCCAAGTTCGTCCGCCGCAAAAATGCCCAAAAAACGGGTGGGCTATAGCCTTGGGGGGAGGGGCTGGCCAAGTTCGTCCGCCGGACTCGGAATGGGGCCAGACTTTGCGAGGGGCCTCCGTGTGCCAAAAATAGGCCGCGGGCACTGCCGCGCCCAAAAATAAGCGCCCGAAGGTCCCGTCCCCAAGTTCGTCCGCCGCAAAAATGCCCAAAAAACGGGTGGGCTATAGCCTTGGGGGGAGGGGCTGGCCAAGTTCGTCCGCCGGACTCGGAATGGGGCCAGACTTTGCGAGGGGCCTCCGTGTGCCAAAAATAGGCCGCGGGCACTGCCGCGCCCAAAAATAAGCGCCCGAAGGTCCCGTCCCCAAGTTCGTCCGCCGCAAAAATGCCCAAAAAACGGGTGGGCTATAGCCTTGGGGGGAGGGGCTGGCCAAGTTCGTCCGCCGGACTCGGAATGGGGCCAGACTTTGCGAGGGGCCTCCGTGTGCCAAAAATAGGCCGCGGGCACTGCCGCGCCCAAAAATAAGCGCCCGAAGGTCCCGTCCCCAAGTTCGTCCGCCGCAAAAATGCCCAAAAAACGGGTGGGCTATAGCCTTGGGGGGAGGGGCTGGCCAAGTTCGTCCGCCGGACTCGGAATGGGGCCAGACTTTGCGAGGGGCCTCCGTGTGCCAAAAATAGGCCGCGGGCACTGCCGCGCCCAAAAATAAGCGCCCGAAGGTCCCGTCCCCAAGTTCGTCCGCCGCAAAAATGCCCAAAAAACGGGTGGGCTATAGCCTTGGGGGGAGGGGCTGGCCAAGTTCGTCCGCCGGACTCGGAATGGGGCCAGACTTTGCGAGGGGCCTCCGTGTGCCAAAAATAGGCCGCGGGCACTGCCGCGCCCAAAAATAAGCGCCCGAAGGTCCCGTCCCCAAGTTCGTCCGCCGCAAAAATGCCCAAAAAACGGGTGGGCTATAGCCTTGGGGGGAGGGGCTGGCCAAGTTCGTCCGCCGGACTCGGAATGGGGCCAGACTTTGCGAGGGGCCTCCGTGTGCCAAAAATAGGCCGCGGGCACTGCCGCGCCCAAAAATAAGCGCCCGAAGGTCCCGTCCCCAAGTTCGTCCGCCGCAAAAATGCCCAAAAAACGGGTGGGCTATAGCCTTGGGGGGAGGGGCTGGCCAAGTTCGTCCGCCGGACTCGGAATGGGGCCAGACTTTGCGAGGGGCCTCCGTGTGCCAAACATAGGCCGCGGGCACTGCCGCGCCCAAAAATAAGCGCCCGAAGGTCCCGTCCCCAAGTTCGTCCGCCGCAAAAATGCCCAAAAAACGGGTGGGCTATAGCCTTGGGGGGAGGGGCTGGCCAAGTTCGTCCGCCGGACTCGGAATGGGGCCAGACTTTGCGAGGGGCCTCCGTGTGCCAAAAATAGGCCGCGGGCACTGCCGCGCCCAAAAATAAGCGCCCGAAGGTCCCGTCCCCAAGTTCGTCCGCCGCAAAAATGCCCAAAAAACGGGTGGGCTATAGCCTTGGGGGGAGGGGCTGGCCAAGTTCGTCCGCCGGACTCGGAATGGGGCCAGACTTTGCGAGGGGCCTCCGTGTGCCAAAAATAGGCCGCGGGCACTGCCGCGCCCAAAAATAAGCGCCCGAAGGTCCCGTCCCCAAGTTCGTCCGCCGCAAAAATGCCCAAAAAACGGGTGGGCTATAGCCTTGGGGGGAGGGGCTGGCCAAGTTCGTCCGCCGGACTCGGAATGGGGCCAGACTTTGCGAGGGGCCTCCGTGTGCCAAAAATAGGCCGCGGGCACTGCCGCGCCCAAAAATAAGCGCCCGAAGGTCCCGTCCCCAAGTTCGTCCGCCGCAAAAATGCCCAAAAAACGGGTGGGCTATAGCCTTGGGGGGAGGGGCTGGCCAAGTTCGTCCGCCGGACTCGGAATGGGGCCAGACTTTGCGAGGGGCCTCCGTGTGCCAAAAATAGGCCGCGGGCACTGCCGCGCCCAAAAATAAGCGCCCGAAGGTCCCGTCCCCAAGTTCGTCCGCCGCAAAAATGCCCAAAAAACGGGTGGGCTATAGCCTTGGGGGGAGGGGCTGGCCAAGTTCGTCCGCCGGACTCGGAATGGGGCCAGACTTTGCGAGGGGCCTCCGTGTGCCAAAAATAGGCCGCGGGCACTGCCGCGCCCAAAAATAAGCGCCCGAAGGTCCCGTCCCCAAGTTCGTCCGCCGCAAAAATGCCCAAAAAACGGGTGGGCTATAGCCTTGGGGGGAGGGGCTGGCCAAGTTCGTCCGCCGGACTCGGAATGGGGCCAGACTTTGCGAGGGGCCTCCGTGTGCCAAAAATAGGCCGCGGGCACTGCCGCGCCCAAAAATAAGCGCCCGAAGGTCCCGTCCCCAAGTTCGTCCGCCGCAAAAATGCCCAAAAAACGGGTGGGCTATAGCCTTGGGGGGAGGGGCTGGCCAAGTTCGTCCGCCGGACTCGGAATGGGGCCAGACTTTGCGAGGGGCCTCCGTGTGCCAAAAATAGGCCGCGGGCACTGCCGCGCCCAAAAATAAGCGCCCGAAGGTCCCGTCCCCAAGTTCGTCCGCCGCAAAAATGCCCAAAAAACGGGTGGGCTATAGCCTTGGGGGGAGGGGCTGGCCAAGTTCGTCCGCCGGACTCGGAATGGGGCCAGACTTTGCGAGGGGCCTCCGTGTGCCAAAAATAGGCCGCGGGCACTGCCGCGCCCAAAAATAAGCGCCCGAAGGTCCCGTCCCCAAGTTCGTCCGCCGCAAAAATGCCCAAAAAACGGGTGGGCTATAGCCTTGGGGGGAGGGGCTGGCCAAGTTCGTCCGCCGGACTCGGAATGGGGCCAGACTTTGCGAGGGGCCTCCGTGTGCCAAAAATAGGCCGCGGGCACTGCCGCGCCCAAAAATAAGCGCCCGAAGGTCCCGTCCCCAAGTTCGTCCGCCGCAAAAATGCCCAAAAAACGGGTGGGCTATAGCCTTGGGGGGAGGGGCTGGCCAAGTTCGTCCGCCGGACTCGGAATGGGGCCAGACTTTGCGAGGGGCCTCCGTGTGCCAAAAATAGGCCGCGGGCACTGCCGCGCCCAAAAATAAGCGCCCGAAGGTCCCGTCCCCAAGTTCGTCCGCCGCAAAAATGCCCAAAAAACGGGTGGGCTATAGCCTTGGGGGGAGGGGCTGGCCAAGTTCGTCCGCCGGACTCGGAATGGGGCCAGACTTTGCGAGGGGCCTCCGTGTGCCAAAAATAGGCCGCGGGCACTGCCGCGCCCAAAAATAAGCGCCCGAAGGTCCCGTCCCCAAGTTCGTCCGCCGCAAAAATGCCCAAAAAACGGGTGGGCTATAGCCTTGGGGGGAGGGGCTGGCCAAGTTCGTCCGCCGGACTCGGAATGGGGCCAGACTTTGCGAGGGGCCTCCGTGTGCCAAAAATAGGCCGCGGGCACTGCCGCGCCCAAAAATAAGCGCCCGAAGGTCCCGTCCCCAAGTTCGTCCGCCGCAAAAATGCCCAAAAAACGGGTGGGCTATAGCCTTGGGGGGAGGGGCTGGCCAAGTTCGTCCGCCGGACTCGGAATGGGGCCAGACTTTGCGAGGGGCCTCCGTGTGCCAAAAATAGGCCGCGGGCACTGCCGCGCCCAAAAATAAGCGCCCGAAGGTCCCGTCCCCAAGTTCGTCCGCCGCAAAAATGCCCAAAAAACGGGTGGGCTATAGCCTTGGGGGGAGGGGCTGGCCAAGTTCGTCCGCCGGACTCGGAATGGGGCCAGACTTTGCGAGGGGCCTCCGTGTGCCAAAAATAGGCCGCGGGCACTGCCGCGCCCAAAAATAAGCGCCCGAAGGTCCCGTCCCCAAGTTCGTCCGCCGCAAAAATGCCCAAAAAACGGGTGGGCTATAGCCTTGGGGGGAGGGGCTGGCCAAGTTCGTCCGCCGGACTCGGAATGGGGCCAGACTTTGCGAGGGGCCTCCGTGTGCCAAAAATAGGCCGCGGGCACTGCCGCGCCCAAAAATAAGCGCCCGAAGGTCCCGTCCCCAAGTTCGTCCGCCGCAAAAATGCCCAAAAAACGGGTGGGCTATAGCCTTGGGGGGAGGGGCTGGCCAAGTTCGTCCGCCGGACTCGGAATGGGGCCAGACTTTGCGAGGGGCCTCCGTGTGCCAAAAATAGGCTGCGGGCACTGCCGCGCCCAAAAATAAGCGCCCGAAGGTCCCGTCCCCAAGTTCGTCCGCCGCAAAAATGCCCAAAAAACGGGTGGGCTATAGCCTTGGGGGGAGGGGCTGGCCAAGTTCGTCCGCCGGACTCGGAATGGGGCCAGACTTTGCGAGGGGCCTCCGTGTGCCAAAAATAGGCCGCGGGCACTGCCGCGCCCAAAAATAAGCGCCCGAAGGTCCCGTCCCCAAGTTCGTCCGCCGCAAAAATGCCCAAAAAACGGGTGGGCTATAGCCTTGGGGGGAGGGGCTGGCCAAGTTCGTCCGCCGGACTCGGAATGGGGCCAGACTTTGCGAGGGGCCTCCGTGTGCCAAAAATAGGCCGCGGGCACTGCCGCGCCCAAAAATAAGCGCCCGAAGGTCCCGTCCCCAAGTTCGTCCGCCGCAAAAATGCCCAAAAAACGGGTGGGCTATAGCCTTGGGGGGAGGGGCTGGCCAAGTTCGTCCGCCGGACTCGGAATGGGGCCAGACTTTGCGAGGGGCCTCCGTGTGCCAAAAATAGGCCGCGGGCACTGCCGCGCCCAAAAATAAGCGCCCGAAGGTCCCGTCCCCAAGTTCGTCCGCCGCAAAAATGCCCAAAAAACGGGTGGGCTATAGCCTTGGGGGGAGGGGCTGGCCAAGTTCGTCCGCCGGACTCGGAATGGGGCCAGACTTTGCGAGGGGCCTCCGTGTGCCAAAAATAGGCCGCGGGCACTGCCGCGCCCAAAAATAAGCGCCCGAAGGTCCCGTCCCCAAGTTCGTCCGCCGCAAAAATGCCCAAAAAACGGGTGGGCTATAGCCTTGGGGGGAGGGGCTGGCCAAGTTCGTCCGCCGGACTCGGAATGGGGCCAGACTTTGCGAGGGGCCTCCGTGTGCCAAAAATAGGCCGCGGGCACTGCCGCGCCCAAAAATAAGCGCCCGAAGGTCCCGTCCCCAAGTTCGTCCGCCGCAAAAATGCCCAAAAAACGGGTGGGCTATAGCCTTGGGGGGAGGGGCTGGCCAAGTTCGTCCGCCGGACTCGGAATGGGGCCAGACTTTGCGAGGGGCCTCCGTGTGCCAAAAATAGGCCGCGGGCACTGCCGCGCCCAAAAATAAGCGCCCGAAGGTCCCGTCCCCAAGTTCGTCCGCCGCAAAAATGCCCAAAAAACGGGTGGGCTATAGCCTTGGGGGGAGGGGCTGGCCAAGTTCGTCCGCCGGACTCGGAATGGGGCCAGACTTTGCGAGGGGCCTCCGTGTGCCAAAAATAGGCCGCGGGCACTGCCGCGCCCAAAAATAAGCGCCCGAAGGTCCCGTCCCCAAGTTCGTCCGCCGCAAAAATGCCCAAAAAACGGGTGGGCTATAGCCTTGGGGGGAGGGGCTGGCCAAGTTCGTCCGCCGGACTCGGAATGGGGCCAGACTTTGCGAGGGGCCTCCGTGTGCCAAAAATAGGCCGCGGGCACTGCCGCGCCCAAAAATAAGCGCCCGAAGGTCCCGTCCCCAAGTTCGTCCGCCGCAAAAATGCCCAAAAAACGGGTGGGCTATAGCCTTGGGGGGAGGGGCTGGCCAAGTTCGTCCGCCGGACTCGGAATGGGGCCAGACTTTGCGAGGGGCCTCCGTGTGCCAAAAATAGGCCGCGGGCACTGCCGCGCCCAAAAATAAGCGCCCGAAGGTCCCGTCCCCAAGTTCGTCCGCCGCAAAAATGCCCAAAAAACGGGTGGGCTATAGCCTTGGGGGGAGGGGCTGGCCAAGTTCGTCCGCCGGACTCGGAATGGGGCCAGACTTTGCGAGGGGCCTCCGTGTGCCAAAAATAGGCCGCGGGCACTGCCGCGCCCAAAAATAAGCGCCCGAAGGTCCCGTCCCCAAGTTCGTCCGCCGCAAAAATGCCCAAAAAACGGGTGGGCTATAGCCTTGGGGGGAGGGGCTGGCCAAGTTCGTCCGCCGGACTCGGAATGGGGCCAGACTTTGCGAGGGGCCTCCGTGTGCCAAAAATAGGCCGCGGGCACTGCCGCGCCCAAAAATAAGCGCCCGAAGGTCCCGTCCCCAAGTTCGTCCGCCGCAAAAATGCCCAAAAAACGGGTGGGCTATAGCCTTGGGGGGAGGGGCTGGCCAAGTTCGTCCGCCGGACTCGGAATGGGGCCAGACTTTGCGAGGGGCCTCCGTGTGCCAAAAATAGGCCGCGGGCACTGCCGCGCCCAAAAATAAGCGCCCGAAGGTCCCGTCCCCAAGTTCGTCCGCCGCAAAAATGCCCAAAAAACGGGTGGGCTATAGCCTTGGGGGGAGGGGCTGGCCAAGTTCGTCCGCCGGACTCGGAATGGGGCCAGACTTTGCGAGGGGCCTCCGTGTGCCAAAAATAGGCCGCGGGCACTGCCGCGCCCAAAAATAAGCGCCCGAAGGTCCCGTCCCCAAGTTCGTCCGCCGCAAAAATGCCCAAAAAACGGGTGGGCTATAGCCTTGGGGGGAGGGGCTGGCCAAGTTCGTCCGCCGGACTCGGAATGGGGCCAGACTTTGCGAGGGGCCTCCGTGTGCCAAAAATAGGCCGCGGGCACTGCCGCGCCCAAAAATAAGCGCCCGAAGGTCCCGTCCCCAAGTTCGTCCGCCGCAAAAATGCCCAAAAAACGGGTGGGCTATAGCCTTGGGGGGAGGGGCTGGCCAAGTTCGTCCGCCGGACTCGGAATGGGGCCAGACTTTGCGAGGGGCCTCCGTGTGCCAAAAATAGGCCGCGGGCACTGCCGCGCCCAAAAATAAGCGCCCGAAGGTCCCGTCCCCAAGTTCGTCCGCCGCAAAAATGCCCAAAAAACGGGTGGGCTATAGCCTTGGGGGGAGGGGCTGGCCAAGTTCGTCCGCCGGACTCGGAATGGGGCCAGACTTTGCGAGGGGCCTCCGTGTGCCAAAAATAGGCCGCGGGCACTGCCGCGCCCAAAAATAAGCGCCCGAAGGTCCCGTCCCCAAGTTCGTCCGCCGCAAAAATGCCCAAAAAACGGGTGGGCTATAGCCTTGGGGGGAGGGGCTGGCCAAGTTCGTCCGCCGGACTCGGAATGGGGCCAGACTTTGCGAGGGGCCTCCGTGTGCCAAAAATAGGCCGCGGGCACTGCCGCGCCCAAAAATAAGCGCCCGAAGGTCCCGTCCCCAAGTTCGTCCGCCGCAAAAATGCCCAAAAAACGGGTGGGCTATAGCCTTGGGGGGAGGGGCTGGCCAAGTTCGTCCGCCGGACTCGGAATGGGGCCAGACTTTGCGAGGGGCCTCCGTGTGCCAAAAATAGGCCGCGGGCACTGCCGCGCCCAAAAATAAGCGCCCGAAGGTCCCGTCCCCAAGTTCGTCCGCCGCAAAAATGCCCAAAAAACGGGTGGGCTATAGCCTTGGGGGGAGGGGCTGGCCAAGTTCGTCCGCCGGACTCGGAATGGGGCCAGACTTTGCGAGGGGCCTCCGTGTGCCAAAAATAGGCCGCGGGCACTGCCGCGCCCAAAAATAAGCGCCCGAAGGTCCCGTCCCCAAGTTCGTCCGCCGCAAAAATGCCCAAAAAACGGGTGGGCTATAGCCTTGGGGGGAGGGGCTGGCCAAGTTCGTCCGCCGGACTCGGAATGGGGCCAGACTTTGCGAGGGGCCTCCGTGTGCCAAAAATAGGCCGCGGGCACTGCCGCGCCCAAAAATAAGCGCCCGAAGGTCCCGTCCCCAAGTTCGTCCGCCGCAAAAATGCCCAAAAAACGGGTGGGCTATAGCCTTGGGGGGAGGGGCTGGCCAAGTTCGTCCGCCGGACTCGGAATGGGGCCAGACTTTGCGAGGGGCCTCCGTGTGCCAAAAATAGGCCGCGGGCACTGCCGCGCCCAAAAATAAGCGCCCGAAGGTCCCGTCCCCAAGTTCGTCCGCCGCAAAAATGCCCAAAAAACGGGTGGGCTATAGCCTTGGGGGGAGGGGCTGGCCAAGTTCGTCCGCCGGACTCGGAATGGGGCCAGACTTTGCGAGGGGCCTCCGTGTGCCAAAAATAGGCCGCGGGCACTGCCGCGCCCAAAAATAAGCGCCCGAAGGTCCCGTCCCCAAGTTCGTCCGCCGCAAAAATGCCCAAAAAACGGGTGGGCTATAGCCTTGGGGGGAGGGGCTGGCCAAGTTCGTCCGCCGGACTCGGAATGGGGCCAGACTTTGCGAGGGGCCTCCGTGTGCCAAAAATAGGCCGCGGGCACTGCCGCGCCCAAAAATAAGCGCCCGAAGGTCCCGTCCCCAAGTTCGTCCGCCGCAAAAATGCCCAAAAAACGGGTGGGCTATAGCCTTGGGGGGAGGGGCTGGCCAAGTTCGTCCGCCGGACTCGGAATGGGGCCAGACTTTGCGAGGGGCCTCCGTGTGCCAAAAATAGGCCGCGGGCACTGCCGCGCCCAAAAATAAGCGCCCGAAGGTCCCGTCCCCAAGTTCGTCCGCCGCAAAAATGCCCAAAAAACGGGTGGGCTATAGCCTTGGGGGGAGGGGCTGGCCAAGTTCGTCCGCCGGACTCGGAATGGGGCCAGACTTTGCGAGGGGCCTCCGTGTGCCAAAAATAGGCCGCGGGCACTGCCGCGCCCAAAAATAAGCGCCCGAAGGTCCCGTCCCCAAGTTCGTCCGCCGCAAAAATGCCCAAAAAACGGGTGGGCTATAGCCTTGGGGGGAGGGGCTGGCCAAGTTCGTCCGCCGGACTCGGAATGGGGCCAGACTTTGCGAGGGGCCTCCGTGTGCCAAAAATAGGCCGCGGGCACTGCCGCGCCCAAAAATAAGCGCCCGAAGGTCCCGTCCCCAAGTTCGTCCGCCGCAAAAATGCCCAAAAAACGGGTGGGCTATAGCCTTGGGGGGAGGGGCTGGCCAAGTTCGTCCGCCGGACTCGGAATGGGGCCAGACTTTGCGAGGGGCCTCCGTGTGCCAAAAATAGGCCGCGGGCACTGCCGCGCCCAAAAATAAGCGCCCGAAGGTCCCGTCCCCAAGTTCGTCCGCCGCAAAAATGCCCAAAAAACGGGTGGGCTATAGCCTTGGGGGGAGGGGCTGGCCAAGTTCGTCCGCCGGACTCGGAATGGGGCCAGACTTTGCGAGGGGCCTCCGTGTGCCAAAAATAGGCCGCGGGCACTGCCGCGCCCAAAAATAAGCGCCCGAAGGTCCCGTCCCCAAGTTCGTCCGCCGCAAAAATGCCCAAAAAACGGGTGGGCTATAGCCTTGGGGGGAGGGGCTGGCCAAGTTCGTCCGCCGGACTCGGAATGGGGCCAGACTTTGCGAGGGGCCTCCGTGTGCCAAAAATAGGCCGCGGGCACTGCCGCGCCCAAAAATAAGCGCCCGAAGGTCCCGTCCCCAAGTTCGTCCGCCGCAAAAATGCCCAAAAAACGGGTGGGCTATAGCCTTGGGGGGAGGGGCTGGCCAAGTTCGTCCGCCGGACTCGGAATGGGGCCAGACTTTGCGAGGGGCCTCCGTGTGCCAAAAATAGGCCGCGGGCACTGCCGCGCCCAAAAATAAGCGCCCGAAGGTCCCGTCCCCAAGTTCGTCCGCCGCAAAAATGCCCAAAAAACGGGTGGGCTATAGCCTTGGGGGGAGGGGCTGGCCAAGTTCGTCCGCCGGACTCGGAATGGGGCCAGACTTTGCGAGGGGCCTCCGTGTGCCAAAAATAGGCCGCGGGCACTGCCGCGCCCAAAAATAAGCGCCCGAAGGTCCCGTCCCCAAGTTCGTCCGCCGCAAAAATGCCCAAAAAACGGGTGGGCTATAGCCTTGGGGGGAGGGGCTGGCCAAGTTCGTCCGCCGGACTCGGAATGGGGCCAGACTTTGCGAGGGGCCTCCGTGTGCCAAAAATAGGCCGCGGGCACTGCCGCGCCCAAAAATAAGCGCCCGAAGGTCCCGTCCCCAAGTTCGTCCGCCGCAAAAATGCCCAAAAAACGGGTGGGCTATAGCCTTGGGGGGAGGGGCTGGCCAAGTTCGTCCGCCGGACTCGGAATGGGGCCAGACTTTGCGAGGGGCCTCCGTGTGCCAAAAATAGGCCGCGGGCACTGCCGCGCCCAAAAATAAGCGCCCGAAGGTCCCGTCCCCAAGTTCGTCCGCCGCAAAAATGCCCAAAAAACGGGTGGGCTATAGCCTTGGGGGGAGGGGCTGGCCAAGTTCGTCCGCCGGACTCGGAATGGGGCCAGACTTTGCGAGGGGCCTCCGTGTGCCAAAAATAGGCCGCGGGCACTGCCGCGCCCAAAAATAAGCGCCCGAAGGTCCCGTCCCCAAGTTCGTCCGCCGCAAAAATGCCCAAAAAACGGGTGGGCTATAGCCTTGGGGGGAGGGGCTGGCCAAGTTCGTCCGCCGGACTCGGAATGGGGCCAGACTTTGCGAGGGGCCTCCGTGTGCCAAAAATAGGCCGCGGGCACTGCCGCGCCCAAAAATAAGCGCCCGAAGGTCCCGTCCCCAAGTTCGTCCGCCGCAAAAATGCCCAAAAAACGGGTGGGCTATAGCCTTGGGGGGAGGGGCTGGCCAAGTTCGTCCGCCGGACTCGGAATGGGGCCAGACTTTGCGAGGGGCCTCCGTGTGCCAAAAATAGGCCGCGGGCACTGCCGCGCCCAAAAATAAGCGCCCGAAGGTCCCGTCCCCAAGTTCGTCCGCCGCAAAAATGCCCAAAAAACGGGTGGGCTATAGCCTTGGGGGGAGGGGCTGGCCAAGTTCGTCCGCCGGACTCGGAATGGGGCCAGACTTTGCGAGGGGCCTCCGTGTGCCAAAAATAGGCCGCGGGCACTGCCGCGCCCAAAAATAAGCGCCCGAAGGTCCCGTCCCCAAGTTCGTCCGCCGCAAAAATGCCCAAAAAACGGGTGGGCTATAGCCTTGGGGGGAGGGGCTGGCCAAGTTCGTCCGCCGGACTCGGAATGGGGCCAGACTTTGCGAGGGGCCTCCGTGTGCCAAAAATAGGCCGCGGGCACTGCCGCGCCCAAAAATAAGCGCCCGAAGGTCCCGTCCCCAAGTTCGTCCGCCGCAAAAATGCCCAAAAAACGGGTGGGCTATAGCCTTGGGGGGAGGGGCTGGCCAAGTTCGTCCGCCGGACTCGGAATGGGGCCAGACTTTGCGAGGGGCCTCCGTGTGCCAAAAATAGGCCGCGGGCACTGCCGCGCCCAAAAATAAGCGCCCGAAGGTCCCGTCCCCAAGTTCGTCCGCCGCAAAAATGCCCAAAAAACGGGTGGGCTATAGCCTTGGGGGGAGGGGCTGGCCAAGTTCGTCCGCCGGACTCGGAATGGGGCCAGACTTTGCGAGGGGCCTCCGTGTGCCAAAAATAGGCCGCGGGCACTGCCGCGCCCAAAAATAAGCGCCCGAAGGTCCCGTCCCCAAGTTCGTCCGCCGCAAAAATGCCCAAAAAACGGGTGGGCTATAGCCTTGGGGGGAGGGGCTGGCCAAGTTCGTCCGCCGGACTCGGAATGGGGCCAGACTTTGCGAGGGGCCTCCGTGTGCCAAAAATAGGCCGCGGGCACTGCCGCGCCCAAAAATAAGCGCCCGAAGGTCCCGTCCCCAAGTTCGTCCGCCGCAAAAATGCCCAAAAAACGGGTGGGCTATAGCCTTGGGGGGAGGGGCTGGCCAAGTTCGTCCGCCGGACTCGGAATGGGGCCAGACTTTGCGAGGGGCCTCCGTGTGCCAAAAATAGGCCGCGGGCACTGCCGCGCCCAAAAATAAGCGCCCGAAGGTCCCGTCCCCAAGTTCGTCCGCCGCAAAAATGCCCAAAAAACGGGTGGGCTATAGCCTTGGGGGGAGGGGCTGGCCAAGTTCGTCCGCCGGACTCGGAATGGGGCCAGACTTTGCGAGGGGCCTCCGTGTGCCAAAAATAGGCCGCGGGCACTGCCGCGCCCAAAAATAAGCGCCCGAAGGTCCCGTCCCCAAGTTCGTCCGCCGCAAAAATGCCCAAAAAACGGGTGGGCTATAGCCTTGGGGGGAGGGGCTGGCCAAGTTCGTCCGCCGGACTCGGAATGGGGCCAGACTTTGCGAGGGGCCTCCGTGTGCCAAAAATAGGCCGCGGGCACTGCCGCGCCCAAAAATAAGCGCCCGAAGGTCCCGTCCCCAAGTTCGTCCGCCGCAAAAATGCCCAAAAAACGGGTGGGCTATAGCCTTGGGGGGAGGGGCTGGCCAAGTTCGTCCGCCGGACTCGGAATGGGGCCAGACTTTGCGAGGGGCCTCCGTGTGCCAAAAATAGGCCGCGGGCACTGCCGCGCCCAAAAATAAGCGCCCGAAGGTCCCGTCCCCAAGTTCGTCCGCCGCAAAAATGCCCAAAAAACGGGTGGGCTATAGCCTTGGGGGGAGGGGCTGGCCAAGTTCGTCCGCCGGACTCGGAATGGGGCCAGACTTTGCGAGGGGCCTCCGTGTGCCAAAAATAGGCCGCGGGCACTGCCGCGCCCAAAAATAAGCGCCCGAAGGTCCCGTCCCCAAGTTCGTCCGCCGCAAAAATGCCCAAAAAACGGGTGGGCTATAGCCTTGGGGGGAGGGGCTGGCCAAGTTCGTCCGCCGGACTCGGAATGGGGCCAGACTTTGCGAGGGGCCTCCGTGTGCCAAAAATAGGCCGCGGGCACTGCCGCGCCCAAAAATAAGCGCCCGAAGGTCCCGTCCCCAAGTTCGTCCGCCGCAAAAATGCCCAAAAAACGGGTGGGCTATAGCCTTGGGGGGAGGGGCTGGCCAAGTTCGTCCGCCGGACTCGGAATGGGGCCAGACTTTGCGAGGGGCCTCCGTGTGCCAAAAATAGGCCGCGGGCACTGCCGCGCCCAAAAATAAGCGCCCGAAGGTCCCGTCCCCAAGTTCGTCCGCCGCAAAAATGCCCAAAAAACGGGTGGGCTATAGCCTTGGGGGGAGGGGCTGGCCAAGTTCGTCCGCCGGACTCGGAATGGGGCCAGACTTTGCGAGGGGCCTCCGTGTGCCAAAAATAGGCCGCGGGCACTGCCGCGCCCAAAAATAAGCGCCCGAAGGTCCCGTCCCCAAGTTCGTCCGCCGCAAAAATGCCCAAAAAACGGGTGGGCTATAGCCTTGGGGGGAGGGGCTGGCCAAGTTCGTCCGCCGGACTCGGAATGGGGCCAGACTTTGCGAGGGGCCTCCGTGTGCCAAAAATAGGCCGCGGGCACTGCCGCGCCCAAAAATAAGCGCCCGAAGGTCCCGTCCCCAAGTTCGTCCGCCGCAAAAATGCCCAAAAAACGGGTGGGCTATAGCCTTGGGGGGAGGGGCTGGCCAAGTTCGTCCGCCGGACTCGGAATGGGGCCAGACTTTGCGAGGGGCCTCCGTGTGCCAAAAATAGGCCGCGGGCACTGCCGCGCCCAAAAATAAGCGCCCGAAGGTCCCGTCCCCAAGTTCGTCCGCCGCAAAAATGCCCAAAAAACGGGTGGGCTATAGCCTTGGGGGGAGGGGCTGGCCAAGTTCGTCCGCCGGACTCGGAATGGGGCCAGACTTTGCGAGGGGCCTCCGTGTGCCAAAAATAGGCCGCGGGCACTGCCGCGCCCAAAAATAAGCGCCCGAAGGTCCCGTCCCCAAGTTCGTCCGCCGCAAAAATGCCCAAAAAACGGGTGGGCTATAGCCTTGGGGGGAGGGGCTGGCCAAGTTCGTCCGCCGGACTCGGAATGGGGCCAGACTTTGCGAGGGGCCTCCGTGTGCCAAAAATAGGCCGCGGGCACTGCCGCGCCCAAAAATAAGCGCCCGAAGGTCCCGTCCCCAAGTTCGTCCGCCGCAAAAATGCCCAAAAAACGGGTGGGCTATAGCCTTGGGGGGAGGGGCTGGCCAAGTTCGTCCGCCGGACTCGGAATGGGGCCAGACTTTGCGAGGGGCCTCCGTGTGCCAAAAATAGGCCGCGGGCACTGCCGCGCCCAAAAATAAGCGCCCGAAGGTCCCGTCCCCAAGTTCGTCCGCCGCAAAAATGCCCAAAAAACGGGTGGGCTATAGCCTTGGGGGGAGGGGCTGGCCAAGTTCGTCCGCCGGACTCGGAATGGGGCCAGACTTTGCGAGGGGCCTCCGTGTGCCAAAAATAGGCCGCGGGCACTGCCGCGCCCAAAAATAAGCGCCCGAAGGTCCCGTCCCCAAGTTCGTCCGCCGCAAAAATGCCCAAAAAACGGGTGGGCTATAGCCTTGGGGGGAGGGGCTGGCCAAGTTCGTCCGCCGGACTCGGAATGGGGCCAGACTTTGCGAGGGGCCTCCGTGTGCCAAAAATAGGCCGCGGGCACTGCCGCGCCCAAAAATAAGCGCCCGAAGGTCCCGTCCCCAAGTTCGTCCGCCGCAAAAATGCCCAAAAAACGGGTGGGCTATAGCCTTGGGGGGAGGGGCTGGCCAAGTTCGTCCGCCGGACTCGGAATGGGGCCAGACTTTGCGAGGGGCCTCCGTGTGCCAAAAATAGGCCGCGGGCACTGCCGCGCCCAAAAATAAGCGCCCGAAGGTCCCGTCCCCAAGTTCGTCCGCCGCAAAAATGCCCAAAAAACGGGTGGGCTATAGCCTTGGGGGGAGGGGCTGGCCAAGTTCGTCCGCCGGACTCGGAATGGGGCCAGACTTTGCGAGGGGCCTCCGTGTGCCAAAAATAGGCCGCGGGCACTGCCGCGCCCAAAAATAAGCGCCCGAAGGTCCCGTCCCCAAGTTCGTCCGCCGCAAAAATGCCCAAAAAACGGGTGGGCTATAGCCTTGGGGGGAGGGGCTGGCCAAGTTCGTCCGCCGGACTCGGAATGGGGCCAGACTTTGCGAGGGGCCTCCGTGTGCCAAAAATAGGCCGCGGGCACTGCCGCGCCCAAAAATAAGCGCCCGAAGGTCCCGTCCCCAAGTTCGTCCGCCGCAAAAATGCCCAAAAAACGGGTGGGCTATAGCCTTGGGGGGAGGGGCTGGCCAAGTTCGTCCGCCGGACTCGGAATGGGGCCAGACTTTGCGAGGGGCCTCCGTGTGCCAAAAATAGGCCGCGGGCACTGCCGCGCCCAAAAATAAGCGCCCGAAGGTCCCGTCCCCAAGTTCGTCCGCCGCAAAAATGCCCAAAAAACGGGTGGGCTATAGCCTTGGGGGGAGGGGCTGGCCAAGTTCGTCCGCCGGACTCGGAATGGGGCCAGACTTTGCGAGGGGCCTCCGTGTGCCAAAAATAGGCCGCGGGCACTACCACGCCCAAAAATAAGCGCCCGAAGGTCCCGTCCCCAAGTTCGTCCGCCGCAAAAATGCCCAAAAAACGGGTGGGCTATAGCCTTGGGGGGAGGGGCTGGCCAAGTTCGTCCGCCGGACTCGGAATGGGGCCAGACTTTGCGAGGGGCCTCCGTGTGCCAAAAATAGGCCGCGGGCACTGCCGCGCCCAAAAATAAGCGCCCGAAGGTCCCGTCCCCAAGTTCGTCCGCCGCAAAAATGCCCAAAAAACGGGTGGGCTATAGCCTTGGGGGGAGGGGCTGGCCAAGTTCGTCCGCCGGACTCGGAATGGGGCCAGACTTTGCGAGGGGCCTCCGTGTGCCAAAAATAGGCCGCGGGCACTGCCGCGCCCAAAAATAAGCGCCCGAAGGTCCCGTCCCCAAGTTCGTCCGCCGCAAAAATGCCCAAAAAACGGGTGGGCTATAGCCTTGGGGGGAGGGGCTGGCCAAGTTCGTCCGCCGGACTCGGAATGGGGCCAGACTTTGCGAGGGGCCTCCGTGTGCCAAAAATAGGCCGCGGGCACTGCCGCGCCCAAAAATAAGCGCCCGAAGGTCCCGTCCCCAAGTTCGTCCGCCGCAAAAATGCCCAAAAAACGGGTGGGCTATAGCCTTGGGGGGAGGGGCTGGCCAAGTTCGTCCGCCGGACTCGGAATGGGGCCAGACTTTGCGAGGGGCCTCCGTGTGCCAAAAATAGGCCGCGGGCACTGCCGCGCCCAAAAATAAGCGCCCGAAGGTCCCGTCCCCAAGTTCGTCCGCCGCAAAAATGCCCAAAAAACGGGTGGGCTATAGCCTTGGGGGGAGGGGCTGGCCAAGTTCGTCCGCCGGACTCGGAATGGGGCCAGACTTTGCGAGGGGCCTCCGTGTGCCAAAAATAGGCCGCGGGCACTGCCGCGCCCAAAAATAAGCGCCCGAAGGTCCCGTCCCCAAGTTCGTCCGCCGCAAAAATGCCCAAAAAACGGGTGGGCTATAGCCTTGGGGGGAGGGGCTGGCCAAGTTCGTCCGCCGGACTCGGAATGGGGCCAGACTTTGCGAGGGGCCTCCGTGTGCCAAAAATAGGCCGCGGGCACTGCCGCGCCCAAAAATAAGCGCCCGAAGGTCCCGTCCCCAAGTTCGTCCGCCGCAAAAATGCCCAAAAAACGGGTGGGCTATAGCCTTGGGGGGAGGGGCTGGCCAAGTTCGTCCGCCGGACTCGGAATGGGGCCAGACATTCCGAGGGGCCTCCGTGTGCCAAAAATAGGCCGCGGGCACTGCCGCGCCCAAAAATAAGCGCCCGAAGGTCCCGTCCCCAAGTTCGTCCGCCGCAAAAATGCCCAAAAAACGGGTGGGCTATAGCCTTGGGGGGAGGGGCTGGCCAAGTTCGTCCGCCGGACTCGGAATGGGGCCAGACTTTGCGAGGGGCCTCCGTGTGCCAAAAATAGGCCGCGGGCACTGCCGCGCCCAAAAATAAGCGCCCGAAGGTCCCGTCCCCAAGTTCGTCCGCCGCAAAAATGCCCAAAAAACGGGTGGGCTATAGCCTTGGGGGGAGGGGCTGGCCAAGTTCGTCCGCCGGACTCGGAATGGGGCCAGACTTTGCGAGGGGCCTCCGTGTGCCAAAAATAGGCCGCGGGCACTGCCGCGCCCAAAAATAAGCGCCCGAAGGTCCCGTCCCCAAGTTCGTCCGCCGCAAAAATGCCCAAAAAACGGGTGGGCTATAGCCTTGGGGGGAGGGGCTGGCCAAGTTCGTCCGCCGGACTCGGAATGGGGCCAGACTTTGCGAGGGGCCTCCGTGTGCCAAAAATAGGCCGCGGGCACTGCCGCGCCCAAAAATAAGCGCCCGAAGGTCCCGTCCCCAAGTTCGTCCGCCGCAAAAATGCCCAAAAAACGGGTGGGCTATAGCCTTGGGGGGAGGGGCTGGCCAAGTTCGTCCGCCGGACTCGGAATGGGGCCAGACTTTGCGAGGGGCCTCCGTGTGCCAAAAATAGGCCGCGGGCACTGCCGCGCCCAAAAATAAGCGCCCGAAGGTCCCGTCCCCAAGTTCGTCCGCCGCAAAAATGCCCAAAAAACGGGTGGGCTATAGCCTTGGGGGGAGGGGCTGGCCAAGTTCGTCCGCCGGACTCGGAATGGGGCCAGACTTTGCGAGGGGCCTCCGTGTGCCAAAAATAGGGCGCGGGAACTGCCGCGCCCAAAAATAAGCGCCCGAAGGTCCCGTCCCCAAGTTCGTCCGCCGCAAAAATGCCCAAAAAACGGGTGGGCTATAGCCTTGGGGGGAGGGGCTGGCCAAGTTCGTCCGCCGGACTCGGAATGGGGCCAGACTTTGCGAGGGGCCTCCGTGTGCCAAAAATAGGCCGCGGGCACTGCCGCGCCCAAAAATAAGCGCCCGAAGGTCCCGTCCCCAAGTTCGTCCGCCGCAAAAATGCCCAAAAAACGGGTGGGCTATAGCCTTGGGGGGAGGGGCTGGCCAAGTTCGTCCGCCGGACTCGGAATGGGGCCAGACTTTGCGAGGGGCCTCCGTGTGCCAAAAATAGGCCGCGGGCACGGCCGCGCCCAAAAATAAGCGCCCGAAGGTCCCGTCCCCAAGTTCGTCCGCCGCAAAAATGCCCAAAAAACGGGTGGGCTATAGCCTTGGGGGGAGGGGCTGGCCAAGTTCGTCCGCCGGACTCGGAATGGGGCCAGACTTTGCGAGGGGCCTCCGTGTGCCAAAAATAGGCCGCGGGCACTGCCGCGCCCAAAAATAAGCGCCCGAAGGTCCCGTCCCCAAGTTCGTCCGCCGCAAAAATGCCCAAAAAACGGGTGGGCTATAGCCTTGGGGGGAGGGGCTGGCCAAGTTCGTCCGCCGGACTCGGAATGGGGCCAGACTTTGCGAGGGGCCTCCGTGTGCCAAAAATAGGCCGCGGGCACTGCCGCGCCCAAAAATAAGCGCCCGAAGGTCCCGTCCCCAAGTTCGTCCGCCGCAAAAATGCCCAAAAAACGGGTGGGCTATAGCCTTGGGGGGAGGGGCTGGCCAAGTTCGTCCGCCGGACTCGGAATGGGGCCAGACTTTGCGAGGGGCCTCCGTGTGCCAAAAATAGGCCGCGGGCACTGCCGCGCCCAAAAATAAGCGCCCGAAGGTCCCGTCCCCAAGTTCGTCCGCCGCAAAAATGCCCAAAAAACGGGTGGGCTATAGCCTTGGGGGGAGGGGCTGGCCAAGTTCGTCCGCCGGACTCGGAATGGGGCCAGACTTTGCGAGGGGCCTCCGTGTGCCAAAAATAGGCCGCGGGCACTGCCGCGCCCAAAAATAAGCGCCCGAAGGTCCCGTCCCCAAGTTCGTCCGCCGCAAAAATGCCCAAAAAACGGGTGGGCTATAGCCTTGGGGGGAGGGGCTGGCCAAGTTCGTCCGCCGGACTCGGAATGGGGCCAGACTTTGCGAGGGGCCTCCGTGTGCCAAAAATAGGCCGCGGGCACTGCCGCGCCCAAAAATAAGCGCCCGAAGGTCCCGTCCCCAAGTTCGTCCGCCGCAAAAATGCCCAAAAAACGGGTGGGCTATAGCCTTGGGGGGAGGGGCTGGCCAAGTTCGTCCGCCGGACTCGGAATGGGGCCAGACTTTGCGAGGGGCCTCCGTGTGCCAAAAATAGGCCGCGGGCACTGCCGCGCCCAAAAATAAGCGCCCGAAGGTCCCGTCCCCAAGTTCGTCCGCCGCAAAAATT
>CM056370.1:548130-618676 GCA_029641205.1 Citrus maxima | reverse complement strand
CCGAACTTGGCCAGCCCCTCCCCCCAAGGCTATAGCCCACCCGTTTTTTGGGCATTTTTGCGGCGGACGAACTTGGGGACGGGACCTTCGGGCGCTTATTTTTGGGCGCGGCAGTGCCCGCGGCCTATTTTTGGCACACGGAGGCCCCTCGCAAAGTCTGGCCCCATTCCGAGTCCGGCGGACGAACTTGGCCAGCCCCTCCCCCCAAGGCTATAGCCCACCCGTTTTTTGGGCATTTTTGCGGCGGACGAACTTGGGGACGGGACCTTCGGGCGCTTATTTTTGGGCGCGGCAGTGCCCGCGGCCTATTTTTGGCACACGGAGGCCCCTCGCAAAGTCTGGCCCCATTCCGAGTCCGGCGGACGAACTTGGCCAGCCCCTCCCCCAAGGCTATAGCCCACCCGTTTTTTGGGCATTTTTGCGGCGGACGAACTTGGGGACGGGACCTTCGGGGCTTATTTTTGGGCGCGGCAGTGCCCGCGGCCTATTTTTGGCACACGGAGGCCCCTCGCAAAGTCTGGCCCCATTCCGAGTCCGGCGGACGAACTTGGCCAGCCCCTCCCCCCAAGGCTATAGCCCACCCGTTTTTTGGGCATTTTTGCGGCGGACGAACTTGGGGACGGGACCTTCGGGCGCTTATTTTTGGGCGCGGCAGTGCCCGCGGCCTATTTTTGGCACACGGAGGCCCCTCGCAAAGTCTGGCCCCATTCCGAGTCCGGCGGACGAACTTGGCCAGCCCCTCCCCCCAAGGCTATAGCCCACCCGTTTTTTGGGCATTTTTGCGGCGGACGAACTTGGGGACGGGACCTTCGGGCGCTTATTTTTGGGCGCGGCAGTGCCCGCGGCCTATTTTTGGCACACGGAGGCCCCTCGCAAAGTCTGGCCCCATTCCGAGTCCGGCGGACGAACTTGGCCAGCCCCTCCCCCCAAGGCTATAGCCCACCCGTTTTTTGGGCATTTTTGCGGCGGACGAACTTGGGGACGGGACCTTCGGGCGCTTATTTTGGGGCGCGGCAGTGCCCGCGGCCTATTTTTGGCACACGGAGGCCCCTCGCAAAGTCTGGCCCCATTCCGAGTCCGGCGGACGAACTTGGCCAGCCCCTCCCCCCAAGGCTATAGCCCACCCGTTTTTTGGGCATTTTTGCGGCGGACGAACTTGGGGACGGGACCTTCGGGCGTTATTTTTGGGCGCGGCAGTGCCCGCGGCCTATTTTTGGCACACGGAGGCCCCTCGCAAAGTCTGGCCCCATTCCGAGTCCGGCGGACGAACTTGGCCAGCCCCTCCCCCAAGGCTATAGCCCACCCGTTTTTTGGGCATTTTTGCGGCGGACGAACTTGGGGACGGGACCTTAGGCACATATTTTTGGGCGCGGCAGTGCCCGCGGCCTATTTTTGGCACACGGAGGCCCCTCGCAAAGTCTGGCCCCATTCCGAGTCCGGCGGACGAACTTGGCCAGCCCCTCCCCCCAAGGCTATAGCCCACCCGTTTTTTGGGCATTTTTGCGGCGGACGAACTTGGGGACGGGACCTTCGGGCGCTTATTTTTGGGCGCGGCAGTGCCCGCGGCCTATTTTTGGCACACGGAGGCCCCTCGCAAAGTCTGGCCCCATTCCGAGTCCGGCGGACGAACTTGGCCAGCCCCTCCCCCCAAGGCTATAGCCCACCCGTTTTTTGGGCATTTTTGCGGCGGACGAACTTGGGGACGGGACCTTCGGGCGCTTATTTTTGGGCGCGGCAGTGCCCGCGGCCTATTTTTGGCACACGGAGGCCCCTCGCAAAGTCTGGCCCCATTCCGAGTCCGGCGGACGAACTTGGCCAGCCCCTCCCCCCAAGGCTATAGCCCACCCGTTTTTTGGGCATTTTTGCGGCGGACGAACTTGGGGACGGGACCTTCGGGCGCTTATTTTTGGGCGCGGCAGTGCCCGCGGCCTATTTTTGGCACACGGAGGCCCCTCGCAAAGTCTGGCCCCATTCCGAGTCCGGCGGACGAACTTGGCCAGCCCCTCCCCCCAAGGCTATAGCCCACCCGTTTTTTGGGCATTTTTGCGGCGGACGAACTTGGGGACGGGACCTTCGGGCGCTTATTTTTGGGCGCGGCAGTGCCCGCGGCCTATTTTTGGCACACGGAGGCCCCTCGCAAAGTCTGGCCCCATTCCGAGTCCGGCGGACGAACTTGGCCAGCCCTCCCCCCAAGGCTATAGCCCACCCGTTTTTTGGGCATTTTTGCGGCGGACGAACTTGGGGACGGGACCTTCGGGCGCTTATTTTTGGGCGCGGCAGTGCCCGCGGCCTATTTTTGGCACACGGAGGCCCCTCGCAAAGTCTGGCCCCATTCCGAGTCCGGCGGACGAACTTGGCCAGCCCCTCCCCCCAAGGCTATAGCCCACCCGTTTTTTGGGCATTTTTGCGGCGGACGAACTTGGGGAGGGGGACCTTCGGGCGCTTATTTTTGGGCGCGGCAGTGCCCGCGGCCTATTTTTGGCACACGGAGGCCCCTCGCAAAGTCTGGCCCCATTCCGAGTCCGGCGGACGAACTTGGCCAGCCCCTCCCCCCAAGGCTATAGCCCACCCGTTTTTTGGGCATTTTTGCGGCGGACGAACTTGGGGACGGGACCTTCGGGCGCTTATTTTTGGGCGCGGCAGTGCCCGCGGCCTATTTTTGGCACACGGAGGCCCCTCGCAAAGTCTGGCCCCATTCCGAGTCCGGCGGACGAACTTGGCCAGCCCCTCCCCCCAAGGCTATAGCCCACCCGTTTTTTGGGCATTTTTGCGGCGGACGAACTTGGGGACGGGACCTTCGGGCGCTTATTTTTGGGCGCGGCAGTGCCCGCGGCCTATTTTTGGCACACGGAGGCCCCTCGCAAAGTCTGGCCCCATTCCGAGTCCGGCGGACGAACTTGGCCAGCCCCTCCCCCCCAAGGCTATAGCCCACCCGTTTTTTGGGCATTTTTGCGGCGGACAAACTTGGGGACGGGACCTTCGGGCGCTTATTTTTGGGCGCAGCTGTGCCCGCGGCATATTTTTGGCACACGGAGGCCCCTCCCAAAGTCTGGCCCCATTCCGAGTCCGGCGGACGAACTTGGCCAGCCCCTCCCCCCAAGGCTATAGCCCACCCGTTTTTTGGGCATTTTTGCGGCGGACGAACTTGGGGACCGGACCTTCGGGCGCTTATTTTTGGGCGCGGCAGTGCCCGCGGCCTATTTTTGGCACACGGAGGCCCCTCGCAAAGTCTGGCCCCATTCCGAGTCCGGCGGACGAACTTGGCCAGCCCCTCCCCCCAAGGCTATAGCCAACCCGTTTTTTGGGCATTTTTGCGGCGGACGAACTTGGGGACGGGACCTTCGGGGCGCTTATTTTTGGGCGCGGCAGTGCCCGCGGCCTATTTTTGGCACACGGAGGCCCCTCGCAAAGTCTGGCCCCATTCCGAGTCCGGCGGACGAACTTGGCCAGCCCCACCCCCCAAGGCTATAGCCCACCCGTTTTTTGGGCATTTTTGCGGCGGACGAACTTGGGGACGGGACCTTCGGGCGCTTATTTTTGGGCGCGGCAGTGCCCGCGGCCTATTTTTGGCACACGGAGGCCCCTCGCAAAGTCTGGCCCCATTCCGAGTCCGGCGGACGAACTTGGCCAGCCCCTCCCCCAAGGCTATAGCCCACCCGTTTTTTGGGCATTTTTGCGGCGGGCGAACTTGGGGACGGGACCTTCGGGCGCTTATTTTTGGGCGCGGCAGTGCCCGCGGCCTATTTTTGGCACACGGAGGCCCCTCGCAAAGTCTGGCCCCATTCCGAGTCCGGCGGACGAACTTGGCCAGCCCCTCCCCCCAAGGCTATAGCCCACCCGTTTTTTGGGCATTTTTGCGGCGGGCGAACTTGGGGACGGGACCTTCGGGCGCTTATTTTTGGGCGCGGCAGTGCCCGCGGCCTATTTTTGGCACTCACGGAGGGCCCCCTCGCAAAGTCTGGCCCCATTCCGAGTCCGGCGGACGAACTTGGCCAGGCCCCGCCCCCCAAGGCTATAGCCCACCCGTTTTTTGGGGCATTTTCGCGGCGGACGAACTTGGGGACGGGACATTCGGGCGCTTATTTTTGGGCGCGGCAGTGCCCGCGGCCTATTTTTGGCACACGGAGGCCCCTCGCAAAGTCTGGCCCCATTCCGAGTCCGGCGGACGAACTTGGCCAGCCCCTCCCCCCAAGGCTATAGCCCACCCGTTTTTTGGGCATTTTTGCGGCGGACGAACTTGGGGACGGGACCTTCGGGCGCTTATTTTTGGGCGCGGCAGTGCCCGCGGCCTATTTTTGGCACACGGAGGCCCCTCGCAAAGTCTGGCCCCATTCCGAGTCCGGCGGACGAACTTGGCCAGCCCCTCCCCCCAAGGCTATAGCCCACCCGTTTTTTGGGCATTTTTTGCGGCGGACGAACTTGGGGACGGGACCTTCGGGCGCTTATTTTTGGGCGCGGCAGTGCCCGCGGCCTATTTTTGGCACACGGAGGCCCCTCGCAAAGTCTGGCCCCATTCCGAGTCCGGCGGACGAACTTGGCCAGCCCCTCCCCCCAAGGCTATAGCCCACCCGTTTTTTGGGCATTTTTGCGGCGGACGAACTTGGGGACGGGACCTTCGGGCGCTTATTTTTGGGCGCGGCAGTGCCCGCGGCCTATTTTTGGCACACGGAGGCCCCTCGCAAAGTCTGGCCCCATTCCGAGTCCGGCGGACGAACTTGGCCAGCCCCTCCCCCAAGGCTATAGCCCACCCATTTTTTGGGCATTTTTGCGGCGGACGAACTTGGGGACGGGACCTTCGGGCGCTTATTTTTGGGCGCGGCAGTGCCCGCGGCCTATTTTTGGCACACGGAGGCCCCTCGCAAAGTCTGGCCCCATTCCGAGTCCGGCGGACGAACTTGGCCAGCCCCTCCCCCCAAGGCTATAGCCCACCCGTTTTTTGGGCATTTTTGCGGCGGACGAACTTGGGGACGGGACCTTCGGGCGCTTATTTTTGGGCGCGGCAGTGCCCGCGGCCTATTTTTGGCACACGGAGGCCCCTCGCAAAGTCTGGCCCCATTCCGAGTCCGGCGGACGAACTTGGCCAGCCCCTCCCCCCAAGGCTATAGCCCACCCGTTTTTTGGGCATTTTTGCGGCGGACGAACTTGGGGACGGGACCTTCGGGCGCTTATTTTTGGGCGCGGCAGTGCCCGCGGCCTATTTTTGGCACACGGAGGCCCCTCGCAAAGTCTGGCCCCATTCCGAGTCCGGCGGACGAACTTGGCCAGCCCCTCCCCCCAAGGCTATAGCCCACCCTTTTTTGGGCATTTTTGCGGCGGACGAACTTGGGGACGGGACCTTCGGGCGCTTATTTTTGGGCGCGGCAGTGCCCGCGGCCTATTTTTGGCACACGGAGGCCCCTCGCAAAGTCTGGCCCCATTCCGAGTCCGGCGGACGAACTTGGCCAGCCCCTCCCCCCAAGGCTATAGCCCACCCGTTTTTTGGGCATTTTTGCGGCGGACGAACTTGGGGACGGGACCTTCGGGCGCTTATTTTTGGGCGCGGCAGTGCCCGCGGCCTATTTTTGGCACACGGAGGCCCCTCGCAAAGTCTGGCCCCATTCCGAGTCCGGCGGACGAACTTGGCCAGCCCCTCCCCCCAAGGCTATAGCCCACCCGTTTTTTGGGCATTTTTGCGGCGGACGAACTTGGGGACGGGACCTTCGGGCGCTTATTTTTGGGCGCGGCAGTGCCCGCGGCCTATTTTTGGCACACGGAGGCCCCTCGCAAAGTCTGGCCCCATTCCGAGTCCGGCGGACGAACTTGGCCAGCCCCTCCCCCCAAGGCTATAGCCCACCCGTTTTTTGGGCATTTTTGCGGCGGACGAACTTGGGGACGGGACCTTCGGGCGCTTATTTTTGGGCGCGGCAGTGCCCGCGGCCTATTTTTGGCACACGGAGGCCCCTCGCAAAGTCTGGCCCCATTCCGAGTCCGGCGGACGAACTTGGCCAGCCCCTCCCCCCAAGGCTATAGCCCACCCGTTTTTTGGGCATTTTTGCGGCGGACGAACTTGGGGACGGGACCTTCGGGCGCTTATTTTTGGGCGCGGCAGTGCCCGCGGCCTATTTTTGGCACACGGAGGCCCCTCGCAAAGTCTGGCCCCATTCCGAGTCCGGCGGACGAACTTGGCCAGCCCCTCCCCCCAAGGCTATAGCCCACCCGTTTTTTGGGCATTTTTGCGGCGGACGAACTTGGGGACGGGACCTTCGGGCGCTTATTTTTGGGCGCGGCAGTGCCCGCGGCCTATTTTTGGCACACGGAGGCCCCTCGCAAAGTCTGGCCCCATTCCGAGTCCGGCGGACGAACTTGGCCAGCCCCTCCCCCCAAGGCTATAGCCCACCCGTTTTTTGGGCATTTTTGCGGCGGACGAACTTGGGGACGGGACCTTCGGGCGCTTATTTTTGGGCGCGGCAGTGCCCGCGGCCTATTTTTGGCACACGGAGGCCCCTCGCAAAGTCTGGCCCCATTCCGAGTCCGGCGGACGAACTTGGCCAGCCCCTCCCCCCAAGGCTATAGCCCACCCGTTTTTTGGGCATTTTTGCGGCGGACGAACTTGGGGACGGGACCTTCGGGCGCTTATTTTTGGGCGCGGCAGTGCCCGCGGCCTATTTTTGGCACACGGAGGCCCCTCGCAAAGTCTGGCCCCATTCCGAGTCCGGCGGACGAACTTGGCCAGCCCCTCCCCCCAAGGCTATAGCCCACCCGTTTTTTGGGCATTTTTGCGGCGGACGAACTTGGGGACGGGACCTTCGGGCGCTTATTTTTGGGCGCGGCAGTGCCCGCGGCCTATTTTTGGCACACGGAGGCCCCTCGCAAAGTCTGGCCCCATTCCGAGTCCGGCGGACGAACTTGGCCAGCCCCTCCCCCCAAGGCTATAGCCCACCCGTTTTTTGGGCATTTTTGCGGCGGACGAACTTGGGGACGGGACCTTCGGGCGCTTATTTTTGGGCGCGGCAGTGCCCGCGGCCTATTTTTGGCACACGGAGGCCCCTCGCAAAGTCTGGCCCCATTCCGAGTCCGGCGGACGAACTTGGCCAGCCCCTCCCCCCAAGGCTATAGCCCACCCGTTTTTTGGGCATTTTTGCGGCGGACGAACTTGGGGACGGGACCTTCGGGCGCTTATTTTTGGGCGCGGCAGTGCCCGCGGCCTATTTTTGGCACACGGAGGCCCCTCGCAAAGTCTGGCCCCATTCCGAGTCCGGCGGACGAACTTGGCCAGCCCCTCCCCCCAAGGCTATAGCCCACCCGTTTTTTGGGCATTTTTGCGGCGGACGAACTTGGGGACGGGACCTTCGGGCGCTTATTTTTTGGGCGCGGCAGTGCCCGCGGCCTATTTTTGGCACACGGAGGCCCCTCGCAAAGTCTGGCCCCATTCCGAGTCCGGCGGACGAACTTGGCCAGCCCCTCCCCCCAAGGCTATAGCCCACCCGTTTTTTGGGCATTTTTGCGGCGGACGAACTTGGGGACGGGACCTTCGGGCGCTTATTTTTGGGCGCGGCAGTGCCCGCGGCCTATTTTTGGCACACGGAGGCCCCTCGCAAAGTCTGGCCCCATTCCGAGTCCGGCGGACGAACTTGGCCAGCCCCTCCCCCCAAGGCTATAGCCCACCCGTTTTTTGCCATTTTTGCGGCGGACGAACTTGGGGACGGGGACCTTCGGGCGCTTATTTTTGGGCGCGGCAGTGCCCGCGGCCTATTTTTGGCACACGAGGGCCCCTCGCAAAGTCTGGCCCCATTCCGAGTCCGGCGGACGAACTTGGCCCAGCCCCTCCCCCCAAGGCTATAGCCCACCCGTTTTTTGGGCATTTTTGCGGCGGACGAACTTGGGGACGGGACCTTCGGGCGCTTATTTTTTGGCGAGGCAGTTGCCCGGGGGCCTATTTTTGGCACACGGAGGCCCCCTCGCAAAGTCTGGCCCCATTCCGAGTCCGGCGGACGAACTTGGCCACCCCCGCCCCCCAAGGCTATAGCCCACCCGTTTTTTGGGCATTTTTGCGGCGGACGAACTTGGGGACGGGACTTTCGGGCGCTTATTTTTGGGCGCGGCAGTGCCCGCGGCCTATTTTTGGCACACGGAGGCCCCTCGCAAAGTCTGGCCCCATTCCGAGTCCGGCGGACGAACTTGGCCAGCCCCTCCCCCCAAGGCTATAGCCCACCCGTTTTTTGGGCATTTTTTGCGGCGGACGAACTTGGGGACGGGACCTTCGGGCGCTTATTTTTGGGCGCGGCAGTGCCCGCGGCCTATTTTTGGCACACGGAGGCCCCCTCGCAAAGTCTGGCCCCATTCCGAGTCCGGCGGACGAACTTGGCCAGCCCCCCCCCAAGGCTATAGCCCACCCGTTTTTTGGGGGCATTTTTGCGGCGGGACGAACTTGGGGACGGGACCTTCGGGCGCTTATTTTTGGTCGCGGCAGTGCCCGCGGCCTATTTTTGGCACACGGAGGCCCCCTCGCAAAGTCTGGCCCCATTCCGAGTCCGGCGGACGAACTTGGCCAGCCCCTCCCCCCAAGGCTATAGCCCACCCGTTTTTTTGGGCATTTTTTTGGCGGACGAACTTGGGGACGGGACCTTCGGGCGCTTATTTTTGGGGCGCGGCAGTGGCCCCGCGGCCTATTTTTTGGGAACACGGAGGCCCCTCGCAAAGTCTGGCCCCATTCCGAGTCCGGCGGACGAACTTGGCCAGCCCCTCCCCCCAAGGCTATAGCCCACCCGTTTTTTGGGCATTTTTGCGGCGGACGAACTTGGGGACGGGACCTTCGGGCGCTTATTTTTGGTCGCGGCAGTGCCCGCGGCCTATTTTTGGCACACAGAGGCCCCTCGCAAAGTCTGGCCCCATTCCGAGTCCGGCGGACGAACTTGGCCAGCCCCTCCCCCCAAGGCTATAGCCCACCCGTTTTTTGGGCATTTTTGCGGCGGACGAACTTGGGGACGGGACCTTCGGGCTATTTTTTGGGTGCGCGGCAGTGCCCGCGGCCTATTTTTGGCACACGGAGGCCCCTCGCAAAGTCTGGCCCCATTCCGAGTCCGGCGGACGAACTTGGCCAGCCCCTCCCCCCAAGGCTATAGCCCACCCGTTTTTTGGGCAATTTTTGCGGCGGACGAACTTGGGGACGGGACCTTCGGGCGCTTATTTTTGGGCGCGGCAGTGCCCGCGGCCTATTTTTGGCACACGGAGGCCCCCTCGCAAAGTCTGGCCCCATTCCGAGTCCGGCGGACGAACTTGGCCAGCCCCTCCCCCCAAGGCTATAGCCCACCCATTTTTTTGGGAATTTTTGCGGCGGATGAACTTGGGGACGGGACCTTCGGGCGCTTATTTTTGGGCGCGGCAGTGCCCGCGGCCTATTTTTGGCACACGGAGGCCCCCCGCAAAGTCTGGCCCCATTCCGAGTCCGGCGGACGAACTTGGCCAGCCCCTCCCCCCAAGGCTATAGCCCACCCGTTTTTTGGGCATTTTTGCGGCGGCCGAACTTGGGGACGGGACCTTCGGGCGCTTATTTTTGGGCGCGGCAGTGCCCGCGGCCTATTTTTGGCACACGGAGGCCCCTCGCAAAGTCTGGCCCCATTCCGAGTCCGGCGGACGAACTTGGCCAGCCCCTCCCCCCAAGGCTATAGCCCACCCCGTTTTTTGGGCATTTTTGCGGCGGACGAACTTGGGGACGGGACCTTCGGGCGCTTATTTTTGGGCGCGGCAGTGCCCGCGGCCTATTTTTGGCACACGGAGGCCCCTCGCAAAGTCTGGCCCCATTCCGAGTCCGGCGGACGAACTTGGCCAGCCCCTCCCCCCAAGGCTATATAGCCCACCCGTTTTTTGGGCATTTTTGCGGCGGACGAACTTGGGGACGGGACCTTCGGGCGCTTATTTTTGGGCGCGGCAGTGCCCGCGGCCTATTTTTGGCACACGGAGGCCCCTCGCAAAGTCTGGCCCCATTCCGAGTCCGGCGGACGAACTTGGCCAGCCCCTCCCCCCAAGGCTATAGCCCACCCGTTTTTTGGGCATTTTTGCGGCGGACGAACTTGGGGACGGGACCTTTCGGGCGCTTATTTTTGGGCGCGGCAGTGCCCGCGGCCTATTTTTGGCACACGGAGGCCCCTCGCAAAGTCTGGCCCCCATTCCGAGTCCGGCGGACGAACTTGGCCAGCCCCTCCCCCCAAGGCTATAGCCCACCCGTTTTTTGGGCATTTTTGCGGCGGACGAACTTGGGGACGGGACCTTCGGGCACGGTGTAGTCGGCGCGGCAGTGCCCGCGGCCTATTTTTGGCACAAACGGAGGCCCCTCGCAAAGTCTGGCCCCATTCCGAGTCCGGCGGACGAACTTGGCCAGCCCCTCCCCCCAAGGCTATAGCCCACCCGTTTTTTGGGCATTTTTGCGGCGGACGAACTTGGGGACGGGACCTTCGGGCGCTTATTTTTGGGCGCGGCAGTGCCCGCGGCCTATTTTTGGCACACGGAGGCCCCTCGCAAAGTCTGGCCCCATTCCGAGTCCGGCGGACGAACTTGGCCAGCCCCTCCCCCCAAGGCTATAGCCCACCCGTTTTTTGGGCATTTTTGCGGCGGACGAACTTGGGGACGGGACCTTCGGGCGCTTATTTTTGGGCGCGGCAGTGCCCGCGGCCTATTTTTGGCACACGGAGGCCCCTCGCAAAGTCTGGCCCCATTCCGAGTCCGGCGGACGAACTTGGCCAGCCCCTCCCCCCAAGGCTATAGCCCACCCGTTTTTTGGGCATTTTTGCGGCGGACGAACTTGGGGACGGGACCTTCGGGCGCTTATTTTTGGGCGCGGCAGTGCCCGCGGCCTATTTTTGGCACACGGAGGCCCCTCGCAAAGTCTGGCCCCATTCCGAGTCCGGCGGACGAACTTGGCCAGCCCCTCCCCCCAAGGCTATAGCCCACCCGTTTTTTGGGCATTTTTGCGGCGGACGAACTTGGGGACGGGACCTTCGGGCGCTTATTTTTGGGCGCGGCAGTGCCCGCGGCCTATTTTTGGCACACGGAGGCCCCTCGCAAAGTCTGGCCCCATTCCGAGTCCGGCGGACGAACTTGGCCAGCCCCTCCCCCCAAGGCTATAGCCCACCCGTTTTTTGGGCATTTTTGCGGCGGACGAACTTGTTTTTGGGCGCGGCAGTGCCCGCGGCCTATTTTTGGCACACGGAGGCCCCTCGCAAAGTCTGGCCCCATTCCGAGTCCGGCGGACGAACTTGGCCAGCCCCTCCCCCCAAGGCTATAGCCCACCCGTTTTTTGGGCATTTTTGCGGCGGACGAACTTGGGGACGGGACCTTCGGGCGCTTATTTTTGGGCGCGGCAGTGCCCGCGGCCTATTTTTGGCACACGGAGGCCCCTCGCAAAGTCTGGCCCCATTCCGAGTCCGGCGGACGAACTTGGCCAGCCCCTCCCCCCAAGGCTATAGCCCACCCGTTTTTTGGGCATTTTTGCGGCGGACGAACTTGGGGACGGGACCTTCGGGCGCTTATTTTTGGGCGCGGCAGTGCCCGCGGCCTATTTTTGGCACACGGAGGCCCCTCGCAAAGTCTGGCCCCATTCCGAGTCCGGCGGACGAACTTGGCCAGCCCCTCCCCCCAAGGCTATAGCCCACCCGTTTTTTGGGCATTTTTGCGGCGGACGAACTTGGGGACGGGACCTTCGGGCGCTTATTTTTGGGCGCGGCAGTGCCCGCGGCCTATTTTTGGCACACGGAGGCCCCTCGCAAAGTCTGGCCCCATTCCGAGTCCGGCGGACGAACTTGGCCAGCCCCTCCCCCCAAGGCTATAGCCCACCCGTTTTTTGGGCATTTTTGCGGCGGACGAACTTGGGGACGGGACCTTCGGGCGCTTATTTTTGGGCGCGGCAGTGCCCGCGGCCTATTTTTGGCACACGGAGGCCCCTCGCAAAGTCTGGCCCCATTCCGAGTCCGGCGGACGAACTTGGCCAGCCCCTCCCCCCAAGGCTATAGCCCACCCGTTTTTTGGGCATTTTTGCGGCGGACGAACTTGGGGACGGGACCTTCGGGCGCTTATTTTTTGACGCGGCAGTGCCCGCGGCCTATTTTTGGCACACGAAGGCCCCTCGCAAAGTCTGCCCCCATTCCGAGTCCGGCGGACGAACTTGGCCAGCCCCTCCCCCCAAGGCTATAGCCCACCCGTTTTTTGGGCATTTTTGCGGCGGACGAACTTGGGGACGGGACCTTCGGGCGCTTATTTTTGGGCGCGGCAGTGCCCGCGGCCTATTTTTTTCACACGGAGGCCCCTCTCAAAAGTCTGGCCCCATTCCGAATCCGGCGGACGAACTTGGCCAGCCCCTCCCCCCAAGGCTATAGCCCACCCGTTTTTTGGGCATTTTTGCGGCGGACGAACTTGGGGACGGGACCTTCGGGCGCTTATTTTTGGGCACGGCAGTGCCCGCGGCCTATTTTTGGCACACGGAGGCCCCTCGCAAAGTCTGGCCCCATTCCGAGTCCGGCGGACGAACTTGGCCAGCCCCTCCCCCCAAGGCTATAGCCCACCCGTTTTTTTGGCATTTTTGCGGCGGACGAACTTGGGGACCGGACCTTCGGGAGCTTATTTTTGGGCGCGGCAGTGCCCGCGGCCTATTTTTGGCACACGGAGGCCCCTCGCAAAGTCTGGCCCCATTCCGAGTCCGGCGGACGAACTTGGCCAGCCCCTCCCCCCAAGGCTATAGCCCACCCATTTTTTGGGCATTTTTGCGGCGGACGAACTTGGGGATGGGACCTTCGGGCGCTTATTTTTGGGCGCGGCAGTGCCCGCGGCCTATTTTTGGCACACGGAGGCCCCTCGCAAAGTCTGGCCCCATTCCGAGTCCGGCGGACGAACTTGGCCAGCCCCTCCCCCCAAGGCTATAGCCCACCCATTTTTTGGGCATTTTTGCGGCGGACGAACTTGGGGACGGGACCTTCGGGCGCTTATTTTTGGGCGCGGCAGTGCCCGCGGCCTATTTTTGGCACACACGGAGGCCCCTCGCAAAGTCTGGCCCCATTCCGAGTCCGGCGGACGAACTTGGCCAGCCCCTCCCCCCAAGGCTATAGCCCACCCGTTTTTTGGGCATTTTTGCGGCGGACGAACTTGGGGACGGGACCTTCTGGCGCTTATTTTTGGGCGCGGCAGTGCCCGCGGCCTATTTTTGGCACACGGAGGCCCCTCGCAAAGTCTGGCCCCATTCCGAGTCCGGCGGACGAACTTGGCCAGCCCCTCCCCCCAAGGCTATAGCCCACCCGTTTTTTGGGCATTTTTGCGGCGGACGAACTTGGGGACGGGACCTTCGGGCGCTTATTTTTGGGCGCGGCAGTGCCCGCGGCCTATTTTGGGCACACGGAGGCCCCTCGCAAAGTCTGGCCCCATTCCGAGTCCGGCGGACGAACTTGGCCAGCCCCTCCTCCCCCCAAGGCTATAGCCCACCCGTTTTTTGGGCATTTTTGCGGCGGACGAACTTGGGGACGGGACCTTCGGGCGCTTATTTTTGGGCGCGGCAGTGCCCGCGGCCTATTTTTGGCACACGGAGGCCCCTCGCAAAGTCTGGCCCCATTCCGAGTCCGGCGGACGAACTTGGCCAGCCCCCGCCCCCGAAGGCTATAGCCCACCCGTTTTTTGGGCATTTTTTGCGGCGGACGAACTTGGGGACGGGACCTTCGGGCGCTTATTTTTGGGCGCGGCAGTGCCCGCGGCCTATTTTTGGCACACGGAGGCCCCTCGCAAAGTCTGGCCCCATTCCGAGTCCGGCGGACGAACTTGGCCAGCCCCTCCCCCCAAGGCTATAGCCCACCCGTTTTTTGGGCATTTTTGCGGCGGACGAACTTGGGGACCGGACCTTCGGGCGCTTTTTTTTTGGGCGCGGCAGTGCCCGCGGCCTATTTTTGGCACACGGAGGCCCCTCGCAAAGTCTGGCCCCATTCCGAGTCCGGCGGACGAACTTGGCCAGCCCCTCCCCCCAAGGCTATAGCCCACCCATTTTTTGGGCATTTTTGCGGCGGACGAACTTGGGGACGGGACCTTCGGGCGCGTATTTTTGGGCGCGGCAGTGCCCGCGGCCTATTTTTGGCACACGGAGGCCCCTCGCAAAGTCTGGCCCCATTCCGAGTCCGGCGGACGAACTTGGCCAGCCCCTCCCCCCAAGGCTATAGCCCACCCCGTTTTTTGGGCATTTTTGCGGCGGACGAACTTGGGGACGGGAACCTTGGGCGCTTATTTTTGGGCGCGGCAGTGCCCGCGGCCTATTTTTGGCACACGGAGGCCCCTCGCAAAGTCTGGCCCCATTCCGAGTCCGGCGGACGAACTTGGCCAGCCCCTCCCCCCAAGGCTATAGCCCACCCGTTTTTTGGGCATTTTTGCGGCGGACGAACTTGGGGACGGGACCTTCGGGCGCTTATTTTTGGGCGCGGCAGTGCCCGCGGCCTTATTTTTGGCACACGGAGGCCCCTCGCAAAGTCTGGCCCCATTCCGAGTCCGGCGGACGAACTTGGCCAGCCCCTTCCCCCCAAGGCTATAGCCCACCCGTTTTTTGGGCATTTTTTTGCGGCGGACGAACTTGGGGACGGGACCTTCGGGCGCTTATTTTTGGGCGCGGCAGTGCCCGCGGCCTATTTTTGGCACACGGAGGCCCCTCGCAAAGTCTGGCCCCATTCCGAGTCCGGCGGACGAACTTGGGCCAGCCCCTCCCCCCCAAGGCTATAGCCCACCCGTTTTTTGGGCATTTTTGCGGCGGACGAACTTGGGGACGGGACCTTCGGGCGCTTATTTTTGGGCGCGGCAGTGCCCGCGGCCTATTTTTGGCACACGGAGGCCCCCTCGCAAAGTCTGGCCCCATTCCGAGTCCGGCGGACGAACTTGGCCAGCCCCTCCCCCCAAGGCTATAGCCCACCCGTTTTTTGGGCATTTTTTGCGGCGGACGAACTTGGGGACGGGACCTTCGGGCGCTTATTTTTGGGCGCGGCAGTGCCCGCGGCCTATTTTTGGCACACGGAGGCCCCTCGCAAAGTCTGGCCCCATTCCGAGTCCGGCGGACGAACTTGGCCAGCCCCTCCCCCCAAGGCTATAGCCCACCCGTTTTTTGGGCATTTTTGCGGCGGACGAACTTGGGGACGGGACCTTCGGGCGCTTATTTTTGGGCGCGGCAGTGCCCGCGGCCTATTTTTGGCACACGGAGGCCCCTCGCAAAGTCTGGCCCCATTCCGAGTCCGGCGGACGAACTTGGCCAGCCCCTCCCCCCAAGGCTATAGCCCACCCGTTTTTTGGGCATTTTTGCGGCGGACGAACTTGGGGACGGGACCTTCGGGCGCTTATTTTTGGGCGCGGCAGTGCCCGCGGCCTATTTTTGGCACACGGAGGCCCCTCGCAAAGTCTGGCCCCATTCCGAGTCCGGCGGACGAACTTGGCCAGCCCCTCCCCCCAAGGCTATAGCCCACCCGTTTTTTGGGCATTTTTGCGGCGGACGAACTTGGGGACGGGACCTTCGGGCGCTTATTTTTGGGCGCGGCAGTGCCCGCGGCCTATTTTTGGCACACGGAGGCCCCTCGCAAAGTCTGGCCCCATTCCGAGTCCGGCGGACGAACTTGGCCAGCCCCTCCCCCCAAGGCTATAGCCCACCCGTTTTTTGGGCATTTTTGCGGCGGACGAACTTGGGGACGGGACCTTTGGGCGCGGCAGTGCCCGCGGCCTATTTTTGGCACACGGAGGCCCCTCGCAAAGTCTGGCCCCATTCCGAGTCCGGCGGACGAACTTGGCCAGCCCCTCCCCCCAAGGCTATAGCCCCACCCGTTTTTTGGGCATTTTTGCGGCGGACGAACTTGGGGACGGGACCTTCGGGCGCTTATTTTTGGGCGCGGCAGTGCCCGCGGCCTATTTTTGGCACACGGAGGCCCCTCGCAAAGTCTGGCCCCATTCCGAGTCCGGCGGACGAACTTGGCCAGCCCCTCCCCCCAAGGCTATAGCCCACCCGTTTTTTGGGCATTTTTGCGGCGGACGAACTTGGGGACGGGACCTTCGGGCGCTTATTTTTGGGCGCGGCAGTGCCCGCGGCCTATTTTTGGCACACGGAGGCCCCTCGCAAAGTCTGGCCCCATTCCGAGTCCGGCGGACGAACTTGGCCAGCCCCTCCCCCCAAGGCTATAGCCCACCCGTTTTTTGGGCATTTTTGCGGCGGACGAACTTGGGGACGGGACCTTCGGGCGCTTATTTTTGGGCGCGGCAGTGCCCGCGGCCTATTTTTGGCACACGGAGGCCCCTCGCAAAGTCTGGCCCCATTCCGAGTCCGGCGGACGAACTTGGCCAGCCCCTCCCCCCAAGGCTATAGCCCACCCGTTTTTTGGGCATTTTTGCGGCGGACGAACTTGGGGACGGGACCTTCGGGCGCTTATTTTTGGGCGCGGCAGTGCCCGCGGCCTATTTTTGGCACACGGAGGCCCCTCGCAAAGTCTGGCCCCATTCCGAGTCCGGCGGACGAACTTGGCCAGCCCCTCCCCCCAAGGCTATAGCCCACCCGTTTTTTGGGCATTTTTGCGGCGGACGAACTTGGGGACGGGACCTTCGGGCGCTTATTTTTGGGCGCGGCAGTGCCCGCGGCCTATTTTTGGCACACGGAGGCCCCTCGCAAAGTCTGGCCCCATTCCGAGTCCGGCGGACGAACTTGGCCAGCCCCTCCCCCCAAGGCTATAGCCCACCCGTTTTTTGGGCATTTTTGCGGCGGACGAACTTGGGGACGGGACCTTCGGCGCTTATTTTTGGGCGCGGCAGTGCCCGCGGCCTATTTTTGGCACACGGAGGCCCCTCGCAAAGTCTGGCCCCATTCCGAGTCCGGCGGACGAACTTGGCCAGCCCCTCCCCCCAAGGCTATAGCCCACCCGTTTTTTTGGGCATTTTTGCGGCGGACGAACTTGGGGACGGGACCTTCGGGCGCTTATTTTTGGGCGCGGCAGTGCCCGCGGCCTATTTTTGGCACACGGAGGCCCCTCGCAAAGTCTGGCCCCATTCCGAGTCCGGCGGACGAACTTGGCCAGCCCCTCCCCCCAAGGCTATAGCCCACCCGTTTTTTGGGCATTTTTGCGGCGGACGAACTTGGGGACGGGACCTTCGGGCGCTTATTTTTGGGCGCGGCAGTGCCCGCGGCCTATTTTTGGCACACGGAGGCCCCTCGCAAAGTCTGGCCCCATTCCGAGTCCGGCGGACGAACTTGGCCAGCCCCTCCCCCCAAGGCTATAGCCCACCCGTTTTTTGGGCATTTTTGCGGCGGACGAACTTGGGGACGGGACCTTCGGGCGCTTATTTTTGGGCGCGGCAGTGCCCGCGGCCTATTTTTGGCACACGGAGGCCCCTCGCAAAGTCTGGCCCCATTCCGAGTCCGGCGGACGAACTTGGCCAGCCCCTCCCCCCAAGGCTATAGCCCACCCGTTTTTTGGGCATTTTTGCGGCGGACGAACTTGGGGACGGGACCTTCGGGCGCTTATTTTTGGGCGCGGCAGTGCCCGCGGCCTATTTTTGGCACACGGAGGCCCCTCGCAAAGTCTGGCCCCATTCCGAGTCCGGCGGACGAACTTGGCCAGCCCCTCCCCCCAAGGCTATAGCCCACCCGTTTTTTGGGCATTTTTGCGGCGGACGAACTTGGGGACGGGACCTTCGGGCGCTTATTTTTGGGCGCGGCAGTGCCCGCGGCCTATTTTTGGCACACGGAGGCCCCTCGCAAAGTCTGGCCCCATTCCGAGTCCGGCGGACGAACTTGGCCAGCCCCTCCCCCCAAGGCTATAGCCCACCCGTTTTTTGGGCATTTTTGCGGCGGACGAACTTGGGGACGGGACCTTCGGGCGCTTATTTTTGGGCGCGGCAGTGCCCGCGGCCTATTTTTGGCACACGGAGGCCCCTCGCAAAGTCTGGCCCCATTCCGAGTCCGGCGGACGAACTTGGCCAGCCCCTCCCCCCAAGGCTATAGCCCACCCGTTTTTTGGGCATTTTTGCGGCGGACGAACTTGGGGACGGGACCTTCGGGCGCTTATTTTTGGGCGCGGCAGTGCCCGCGGCCTATTTTTGGCACACGGAGGCCCCTCGCAAAGTCTGGCCCCATTCCGAGTCCGGCGGACGAACTTGGCCAGCCCCTCCCCCCAAGGCTATAGCCCACCCGTTTTTTGGGCATTTTTGCGGCGGACGAACTTGGGGACGGGACCTTCGGGCCCTTATTTTTGGGCGCGGCAGTGCCCGCGGCCTATTTTTGGCACACGGAGGCCCCTCGCAAAGTCTGGCCCCATTCCGAGTCCGGCGGACGAACTTGGCCAGCCCCTCCCCCCAAGGCTATAGCCCACCCGTTTTTTGGGCATTTTTGCGGCGGACGAACTTGGGGACGGGACCTTCGGGCGCTTATTTTTGGGCGCGGCAGTGCCCGCGGCCTATTTTTGGCACACGGAGGCCCCTCGCAAAGTCTGGCCCCATTCCGAGTCCGGCGGACGAACTTGGCCAGCCCCTCCCCCCAAGGCTATAGCCCACCCGTTTTTTGGGCATTTTTGCGGCGGACGAACTTGGGGACGGGACCTTCGGGCGCTTATTTTTGGGCGCGGCAGTGCCCGCGGCCTATTTTTGGCACACGGAGGCCCCTCGCAAAGTCTGGCCCCATTCCGAGTCCGGCGGACGAACTTGGCCAGCCCCTCCCCCCAAGGCTATAGCCCACCCGTTTTTTGGGCATTTTTGCGGCGGACGAACTTGGGGACGGGACCTTCGGGCGCTTATTTTTGGGCGCGGCAGTGCCCGCGGCCTATTTTTGGCACACGGAGGCCCCTCGCAAAGTCTGGCCCCATTCCGAGTCCGGCGGACGAACTTGGCCAGCCCCTCCCCCCAAGGCTATAGCCCACCCGTTTTTTGGGCATTTTTGCGGCGGACGAACTTGGGGACGGGACCTTCGGGCGCTTATTTTTGGGCGCGGCAGTGCCCGCGGCCTATTTTTGGCACACGGAGGCCCCTCGCAAAGTCTGGCCCCATTCCGAGTCCGGCGGACGAACTTGGCCAGCCCCTCCCCCCAAGGCTATAGCCCACCCGTTTTTTGGGCATTTTTGCGGCGGACGAACTTGGGGACGGGACCTTCGGGCGCTTATTTTTGGGCGCGGCAGTGCCCGCGGCCTATTTTTGGCACACGGAGGCCCCTCGCAAAGTCTGGCCCCATTCCGAGTCCGGCGGACGAACTTGGCCAGCCCCTCCCCCCAAGGCTATAGCCCACCCGTTTTTTGGGCATTTTTGCGGCGGACGAACTTGGGGACGGGACCTTCGGGCGCTTATTTTTGGGCGCGGCAGTGCCCGCGGCCTATTTTTGGCACACGGAGGCCCCTCGCAAAGTCTGGCCCCATTCCGAGTCCGGCGGACGAACTTGGCCAGCCCCTCCCCCCAAGGCTATAGCCCACCCGTTTTTTGGGCATTTTTTGCGGCGGACGAACTTGGGGACGGGACCTTCGGGCGCTTATTTTTGGGCGCGGCAGTGCCCGCGGCCTATTTTTGGCACACGGAGGCCCCTCGCAAAGTCTGGCCCCATTCCGAGTCCGGCGGACGAACTTGGCCAGCCCCTCCCCCCAAGGCTATAGCCCACCCGTTTTTTTGGGCATTTTTGCGGCGGACGAACTTGGGGACGGGACCTTCGGGCGCTTATTTTTGGGCGCGGCAGTGCCCGCGGCCTATTTTTGGCACACGGAGGCCCCTCGCAAAGTCTGGCCCCATTCCGAGTCCGGCGGACGAACTTGGCCAGCCCCTCCCCCCAAGGCTATAGCCCACCCGTTTTTTGGGCATTTTTGCGGCGGACGAACTTGGGGACGGGACCTTCGGGCGCTTATTTTTGGGCGCGGCAGTGCCCGCGGCCTATTTTTGGCACACGGAGGCCCCTCGCAAAGTCTGGCCCCATTCCGAGTCCGGCGGACGAACTTGGCCAGCCCCTCCCCCCAAGGCTATAGCCCACCCGTTTTTTGGGCATTTTTGCGGCGGACGAACTTGGGGACGGGACCTTCGGGCGCTTATTTTTGGGCGCGGCAGTGCCCGCGGCCTATTTTTGGCACACGGAGGCCCCTCGCAAAGTCTGGCCCCATTCCGAGTCCGGCGGACGAACTTGGCCAGCCCCTCCCCCCAAGGCTATAGCCCACCCGTTTTTTGGGCATTTTTGCGGCGGACGAACTTGGGGACGGGACCTTCGGGCGCTTATTTTTGGGCGCGGCAGTGCCCGCGGCCTATTTTTGGCACACGGAGGCCCCTCGCAAAGTCTGGCCCCATTCCGAGTCCGGCGGACGAACTTGGCCAGCCCCTCCCCCCAAGGCTATAGCCCACCCGTTTTTTGGGCATTTTTGCGGCGGACGAACTTGGGGACGGGACCTTCGGGCGCGGCAGTGCCCGCGGCCTATTTTTGGCACACGGAGGCCCCTCGCAAAGTCTGGCCCCATTCCGAGTCCGGCGGACGAACTTGGCCAGCCCCTCCCCCCAAGGCTATAGCCCACCCGTTTTTTGGGCATTTTTGCGGCGGACGAACTTGGGGACGGGACCTTCGGGCGCTTATTTTTGGGCGCGGCAGTGCCCGCGGCCTATTTTTGGCACACGAGGGCCCCTCGCAAAGTCTGGCCCCATTCCGAGTCCGGCGGACGAACTTGGCCAGCCCCTCCCCCCAAGGCTATAGCCCACCCGTTTTTTGGGCATTTTTGCGGCGGACGAACTTGGGGACGGGACCTTCGGGCGCTTATTTTTGGGCGCGCAGCCTATTTTTGGCACACGGAGGCCCCTCGCAAAGTCTGGCCCCATTCCGAGTCCGGCGGACGAACTTGGCCAGCCCCTCCCCCCAAGGCTATAGCCCACCCGTTTTTTGGGCATTTTTGCGGCGGACGAACTTGGGGACGGGACCTTCGGGCGCTTATTTTTGGGCGCGGCAGTGCCCGCGGCCTATTTTTTGGCACACGGAGGCCCCTCGCAAAGTCTGGCCCCATTCCGAGTCCGGCGGACGAACTTGGCCAGCCCCTCCCCCCAAGGCTATAGCCCACCCGTTTTTTGGGCATTTTTGCGGCGGACGAACTTGGGGACGGGACCTTCGGGCGCTTATTTTTGGGCGCGGCAGTGCCCGCGGCCTATTTTTGGCACACGGAGGCCCCTCGCAAAGTCTGGCCCCATTCCGAGTCCGGCGGACGAACTTGGCCAGCCCCTCCCCCCAAGGCTATAGCCCACCCGTTTTTTGGGCATTTTTGCGGCGGACGAACTTGGGGACGGGACCTTCGGGCGCTTATTTTTGGGCGCGGCAGTGCCCGCGGCCTATTTTTGGCACACGGAGGCCCCTCGCAAAGTCTGGCCCCATTCCGAGTCCGGCGGACGAACTTGGCCAGCCCCTCCCCCCAAGGCTATAGCCCACCCGTTTTTTGGGCATTTTTGCGGCGGACGAACTTGGGGACGGGACCTTCGGGCGCTTATTTTTGGGCGCGGCAGTGCCCGCGGCCTATTTTTGGCACACGGAGGCCCCTCGCAAAGTCTGGCCCCATTCCGAGTCCGGCGGACGAACTTGGCCAGCCCCTCCCCCCAAGGCTATAGCCCACCCGTTTTTTGGGCATTTTTGCGGCGGACGAACTTGGGGACGGGACCTTCGGGCGCTTATTTTTGGGCGCGGCAGTGCCCGCGGCCTATTTTTGGCACACGGAGGCCCCTCGCAAAGTCTGGCCCCATTCCGAGTCCGGCGGACGAACTTGGCCAGCCCCTCCCCCCAAGGCTATAGCCCACCCGTTTTTTGGGCATTTTTGCGGCGGACGAACTTGGGGACGGGACCTTCGGGCGCTTATTTTTGGGCGCGGCAGTGCCCGCGGCCTATTTTTGGCACACGGAGGCCCCTCGCAAAGTCTGGCCCCATTCCGAGTCCGGCGGACGAACTTGGCCAGCCCCTCCCCCCAAGGCTATAGCCCACCCGTTTTTTGGGCATTTTTGCGGCGGACGAACTTGGGGACGGGACCTTCGGGCGCTTATTTTTGGGTGCGCAGCCTATTTTTGGCACACGGAGGCCCCTCGCAAAGTCTGGCCCCATTCCGAGTCCGGCGGACGAACTTGGCCAGCCCCTCCCCCCAAGGCTATAGCCCACCCGTTTTTTGGGCATTTTTGCGGCGGACGAACTTGGGGACGGGACCTTCGGGCGCTTATTTTTGGGCGCGGCAGTGCCCGCGGCCTATTTTTGGCACACGGAGGCCCCTCGCAAAGTCTGGCCCCATTCCGAGTCCGGCGGACGAACTTGGCCAGCCCCTCCCCCCAAGGCTATAGCCCACCCGTTTTTTGGGCATTTTTGCGGCGGACGAACTTGGGGACGGGACCTTCGGGCGCTTATTTTTGGGCGCGGCAGTGCCCGCGGCCTATTTTTGGCACACGGAGGCCCCTCGCAAAGTCTGGCCCCATTCCGAGTCCGGCGGACGAACTTGGCCAGCCCCTCCCCCCAAGGCTATAGCCCACCCGTTTTTTGGGCATTTTTGCGGCGGACGAACTTGGGGACGGGACCTTCGGGCGCTTATTTTTGGGTTCGGCAGTGCCCGCGGCCTATTTTTGGCACACGGAGGCCCCTCGCAAAGTCTGGCCCCATTCCGAGTCCGGCGGACGAACTTGGCCAGCCCCTCCCCCCAAGGCTATAGCCCACCCGTTTTTTGGGCATTTTTGCGGCGGACGAACTTGGGGACGGGACCTTCGGGCGCTTATTTTTGGGCGCGGCAGTGCCCGCGGCCTATTTTTGGCACACGGAGGCCCCTCGCAAAGTCTGGCCCCATTCCGAGTCCGGCGGACGAACTTGGCCAGCCCCTCCCCCCAAGGCTATAGCCCACCCGTTTTTTGGGCATTTTTGCGGCGGACGAACTTGGGGACGGGACCTTCGGGCGCTTATTTTTGGGCGCGGCAGTGCCCGCGGCCTATTTTTGGCACACGGAGGCCCCTCGCAAAGTCTGGCCCCATTCCGAGTCCGGCGGACGAACTTGGCCAGCCCCTCCCCCCAAGGCTATAGCCCACCCGTTTTTTGGGCATTTTTGCGGCGGACGAACTTGGGGACGGGACCTTCGGGCGCTTATTTTTGGGCGCGGCAGTGCCCGCGGCCTATTTTTGGCACACGGAGGCCCCTCGCAAAGTCTGGCCCCATTCCGAGTCCGGCGGACGAACTTGGCCAGCCCCTCCCCCCAAGGCTATAGCCCACCCGTTTTTTGGGCATTTTTGCGGCGGACGAACTTGGGGACGGGACCTTCGGGCGCTTATTTTTGGGCGCGGCAGTGCCCGCGGCCTATTTTTGGCACACGGAGGCCCCTCGCAAAGTCTGGCCCCATTCCGAGTCCGGCGGACGAACTTGGCCAGCCCCTCCCCCCAAGGCTATAGCCCACCCGTTTTTTGGGCATTTTTGCGGCGGACGAACTTGGGGACGGGACCTTCGGGCGCTTATTTTCGGGTTCGGCAGTGCCCGCGGCCTATTTTTGGCACACGGAGGCCCCTCGCAAAGTCTGGCCCCATTCCGAGTCCGGCGGACGAACTTGGCCAGCCCCTCCCCCCAAGGCTATAGCCCACCCGTTTTTTGGGCATTTTTGCGGCGGACGAACTTGGGGACGGGACCTTCGGGTGCTTATTTTTGGGCGCGGCAGTGCCCGCGGCCTATTTTTGGCACACGGAGGCCCCTCGCAAAGTCTGGCCCCATTCCGAGTCCGGCGGACGAACTTGGCCAGCCCCTCCCCCCAAGGCTATAGCCCACCCGTTTTTTGGGCATTTTTGCGGCGGACGAACTTGGGGACGGGACCTTCGGGCGCTTATTTTTGGGCGCGGCAGTGCCCGCGGCCTATTTTTGGCACACGGAGGCCCCTCGCAAAGTCTGGCCCCATTCCGAGTCCGGCGGACGAACTTGGCCAGCCCCTCCCCCCAAGGCTATAGCCCACCCGTTTTTTGGGCATTTTTGCGGCGGACGAACTTGGGGACGGGACCTTCGGGCGCTTATTTTTGGGCGCGCAGCCTATTTTTGGCACACGGAGGCCCCTCGCAAAGTCTGGCCCCATTCCGAGTCCGGCGGACGAACTTGGCCAGCCCCTCCCCCCAAGGCTATAGCCCACCCGTTTTTTGGGCATTTTTGCGGCGGACGAACTTGGGGACGGGACCTTCGGGCGCTTATTTTTGGGCGCGGCAGTGCCCGCGGCCTATTTTTGGCACACGGAGGCCCCTCGCAAAGTCTGGCCCCATTCCGAGTCCGGCGGACGAACTTGGCCAGCCCCTCCCCCCAAGGCTATAGCCCACCCGTTTTTTGGGCATTTTTGCGGCGGACGAACTTGGGGACGGGACCTTCGGGCGCTTATTTTTGGGCGCGGCAGTGCCCGCGGCCTATTTTTGGCACACGGAGGCCCCTCGCAAAGTCTGGCCCCATTCCGAGTCCGGCGGACGAACTTGGCCAGCCCCTCCCCCCAAGGCTATAGCCCACCCGTTTTTTGGGCATTTTTGCGGCGGACGAACTTGGGGACGGGACCTTCGGGCGCTTATTTTTGGGCGCGGCAGTGCCCGCGGCCTATTTTTGGCACACGGAGGCCCCTCGCAAAGTCTGGCCCCATTCCGAGTCCGGCGGACGAACTTGGCCAGCCCCTCCCCCCAAGGCTATAGCCCACCCGTTTTTTGGGCATTTTTGCGGCGGACGAACTTGGGGACGGGACCTTCGGGCGCTTATTTTTGGGCGCGGCAGTGCCCGCGGCCTATTTTTGGCACACGGAGGCCCCTCGCAAAGTCTGGCCCCATTCCGAGTCCGGCGGACGAACTTGGCCAGCCCCTCCCCCCAAGGCTATAGCCCACCCGTTTTTTGGGCATTTTTGCGGCGGACGAACTTGGGGACGGGACCTTCGGGCGCTTATTTTTGGGCGCGGCAGTGCCCGCGGCCTATTTTTGGCACACGGAGGCCCCTCGCAAAGTCTGGCCCCATTCCGAGTCCGGCGGACGAACTTGGCCAGCCCCTCCCCCCAAGGCTATAGCCCACCCGTTTTTTGGGCATTTTTGCGGCGGACGAACTTGGGGACGGGACCTTCGGGCGCTTATTTTTGGGCGCGGCAGTGCCCGCGGCCTATTTTTGGCACACGGAGGCCCCTCGCAAAGTCTGGCCCCATTCCGAGTCCGGCGGACGAACTTGGCCAGCCCCTCCCCCCAAGGCTATAGCCCACCCGTTTTTTGGGCATTTTTGCGGCGGACGAACTTGGGGACGGGACCTTCGGGCGCTTATTTTTGGGCGCGGCAGTGCCCGCGGCCTATTTTTGGCACACGGAGGCCCCTCGCAAAGTCTGGCCCCATTCCGAGTCCGGCGGACGAACTTGGCCAGCCCCTCCCCCCAAGGCTATAGCCCACCCGTTTTTTGGGCATTTTTGCGGCGGACGAACTTGGGGACGGGACCTTCGGGCGCTTATTTTTGGGCGCGGCAGTGCCCGCGGCCTATTTTTGGCACACGGAGGCCCCTCGCAAAGTCTGGCCCCATTCCGAGTCCGGCGGACGAACTTGGCCAGCCCCTCCCCCCAAGGCTATAGCCCACCCGTTTTTTGGGCATTTTTGCGGCGGACGAACTTGGGGACGGGACCTTCGGGCGCTTATTTTTGGGCGCGGCAGTGCCCGCGGCCTATTTTTGGCACACGGAGGCCCCTCGCAAAGTCTGGCCCCATTCCGAGTCCGGCGGACGAACTTGGCCAGCCCCTCCCCCCAAGGCTATAGCCCACCCGTTTTTTGGGCATTTTTGCGGCGGACGAACTTGGGGACGGGACCTTCGGGCGCTTATTTTTGGGCGCGGCAGTGCCCGCGGCCTATTTTTGGCACACGGAGGCCCCTCGCAAAGTCTGGCCCCATTCCGAGTCCGGCGGACGAACTTGGCCAGCCCCTCCCCCCAAGGCTATAGCCCACCCGTTTTTTGGGCATTTTTGCGGCGGACGAACTTGGGGACGGGACCTTCGGGCGCTTATTTTTGGGCGCGGCAGTGCCCGCGGCCTATTTTTGGCACACGGAGGCCCCTCGCAAAGTCTGGCCCCATTCCGAGTCCGGCGGACGAACTTGGCCAGCCCCTCCCCCCAAGGCTATAGCCCACCCGTTTTTTGGGCATTTTTGCGGCGGACGAACTTGGGGACGGGACCTTCGGGCGCTTATTTTTGGGCGCGGCAGTGCCCGCGGCCTATTTTTGGCACACGGAGGCCCCTCGCAAAGTCTGGCCCCATTCCGAGTCCGGCGGACGAACTTGGCCAGCCCCTCCCCCCAAGGCTATAGCCCACCCGTTTTTTGGGCATTTTTGCGGCGGACGAACTTGGGGACGGGACCTTCGGGCGCTTATTTTTGGGCGCGGCAGTGCCCGCGGCCTATTTTTGGCACACGGAGGCCCCTCGCAAAGTCTGGCCCCATTCCGAGTCCGGCGGACGAACTTGGCCAGCCCCTCCCCCCAAGGCTATAGCCCACCCGTTTTTTGGGCATTTTTGCGGCGGACGAACTTGGGGACGGGACCTTCGGGCGCTTATTTTTGGGCGCGGCAGTGCCCGCGGCCTATTTTTGGCACACGGAGGCCCCTCGCAAAGTCTGGCCCCATTCCGAGTCCGGCGGACGAACTTGGCCAGCCCCTCCCCCCAAGGCTATAGCCCACCCGTTTTTTGGGCATTTTTGCGGCGGACGAACTTGGGGACGGGACCTTCGGGCGCTTATTTTTGGGCGCGGCAGTGCCCGCGGCCTATTTTTGGCACACGGAGGCCCCTCGCAAAGTCTGGCCCCATTCCGAGTCCGGCGGACGAACTTGGCCAGCCCCTCCCCCCAAGGCTATAGCCCACCCGTTTTTTGGGCATTTTTGCGGCGGACGAACTTGGGGACGGGACCTTCGGGCGCTTATTTTTGGGCGCGGCAGTGCCCGCGGCCTATTTTTGGCACACGGAGGCCCCTCGCAAAGTCTGGCCCCATTCCGAGTCCGGCGGACGAACTTGGCCAGCCCCTCCCCCCAAGGCTATAGCCCACCCGTTTTTTGGGCATTTTTGCGGCGGACGAACTTGGGGACGGGACCTTCGGGCGCTTATTTTTGGGCGCGGCAGTGCCCGCGGCCTATTTTTGGCACACGGAGGCCCCTCGCAAAGTCTGGCCCCATTCCGAGTCCGGCGGACGAACTTGGCCAGCCCCTCCCCCCAAGGCTATAGCCCACCCGTTTTTTGGGCATTTTTGCGGCGGACGAACTTGGGGACGGGACCTTCGGGCGCTTATTTTTGGGCGCGGCAGTGCCCGCGGCCTATTTTTGGCACACGGAGGCCCCTCGCAAAGTCTGGCCCCATTCCGAGTCCGGCGGACGAACTTGGCCAGCCCCTCCCCCCAAGGCTATAGCCCACCCGTTTTTTGGGCATTTTTGCGGCGGACGGGACCTTCGGGCGCTTATTTTTGGGCGCGGCAGTGCCCGCGGCCTATTTTTGGCACACGGAGGCCCCTCGCAAAGTCTGGCCCCATTCCGAGTCCGGCGGACGAACTTGGCCAGCCCCTCCCCCCAAGGCTATAGCCCACCCGTTTTTTGGGCATTTTTGCGGCGGACGAACTTGGGGACGGGACCTTCGGGCGCTTATTTTTGGGCGCGGCAGTGCCCGCGGCCTATTTTTGGCACACGGAGGCCCCTCGCAAAGTCTGGCCCCATTCCGAGTCCGGCGGACGAACTTGGCCAGCCCCTCCCCCCAAGGCTATAGCCCACCCGTTTTTTGGGCATTTTTGCGGCGGACGAACTTGGGGACGGGACCTTCGGGCGCTTATTTTTGGGCGCGCAGCCTATTTTTGGCACACGGAGGCCCCTCGCAAAGTCTGGCCCCATTCCGAGTCCGGCGGACGAACTTGGCCAGCCCCTCCCCCCAAGGCTATAGCCCACCCGTTTTTTGGGCATTTTTGCGGCGGACGAACTTGGGGACGGGACCTTCGGGCGCTTATTTTTGGGCGCGGCAGTGCCCGCGGCCTATTTTTGGCACACGGAGGCCCCTCGCAAAGTCTGGCCCCATTCCGAGTCCGGCGGACGAACTTGGCCAGCCCCTCCCCCCAAGGCTATAGCCCACCCGTTTTTTGGGCATTTTTGCGGCGGACGAACTTGGGGACGGGACCTTCGGGCGCTTATTTTTGGGCGCGGCAGTGCCCGCGGCCTATTTTTGGCACACGGAGGCCCCTCGCAAAGTCTGGCCCCATTCCGAGTCCGGCGGACGAACTTGGCCAGCCCCTCCCCCCAAGGCTATAGCCCACCCGTTTTTTGGGCATTTTTGCGGCGGACGGGACCTTCGGGGGCTTATTTTTGGGCGCGGCAGTGCCCGCGGCCTATTTTTGGCACACGGAGGCCCCTCGCAAAGTCTGGCCCCATTCCGAGTCCGGCGGACGAACTTGGCCAGCCCCTCCCCCCAAGGCTATAGCCCACCCGTTTTTTGGGCATTTTTGCGGCGGACGAACTTGGGGACGGGACCTTCGGGCGCTTATTTTTGGGCGCGGCAGTGCCCGCGGCCTATTTTTGGCACACGGAGGCCCCTCGCAAAGTCTGGCCCCATTCCGAGTCCGGCGGACGAACTTGGCCAGCCCCTCCCCCCAAGGCTATAGCCCACCCGTTTTTTGGGCATTTTTGCGGCGGACGAACTTGGGGACGGGACCTTCGGGCGCTTATTTTTGGGCGCGGCAGTGCCCGCGGCCTATTTTTGGCACACGGAGGCCCCTCGCAAAGTCTGGCCCCATTCCGAGTCCGGCGGACGAACTTGGCCAGCCCCTCCCCCCAAGGCTATAGCCCACCCGTTTTTTGGGCATTTTTGCGGCGGACGAACTTGGGGACGGGACCTTCGGGCGCTTATTTTTGGGCGCGCCAGTGCCCGCGGCCTATTTTTGGCACACGGAGGCCCCTCGCAAAGTCTGGCCCCATTCCGAGTCCGGCGGACGAACTTGGCCAGCCCCTCCCCCCAAGGCTATAGCCCACCCGTTTTTTGGGCATTTTTGCGGCGGACGAACTTGGGGACGGGACCTTCGGGCGCTTATTTTTGGGCGCGGCAGTGCCCGCGGCCTATTTTTGGCACACGGAGGCCCCTCGCAAAGTCTGGCCCCATTCCGAGTCCGGCGGACGAACTTGGCCAGCCCCTCCCCCCAATGCTATAGCCCACCCGTTTTTTGGGCATTTTTGCGGCGGACGGGACCTTCGGGGGCTTATTTTTGGGCGCGGCAGTGCCCGTGGCCTATTTTTGGCACACGGATACCCCTCGCAAAGTCTGGCCCCATTCCGAGTCCGGCGGACGAACTTGGCCAGCCCCTCCCCCCAAGGCTATAGCCCACCCGTTTTTTGGGCATTTTTGCGGCGGACGAACTTGGGGACGGGACCTTCGGGCGCTTATTTTTGGGCGCGGCAGTGCCCGCGGCCTATTTTTGGCACACGGAGGCCCCTCGCAAAGTCTGGCCCCATTCCGAGTCCGGCGGACGAACTTGGCCAGCCCCTCCCCCCAAGGCTATAGCCCACCCGTTTTTTGGGCATTTTTGCGGCGGACGAACTTGGGGACGGGACCTTCGGGCGCTTATTTTTGGGCGCGCAGCCTATTTTTGGCACACGGAGGCCCCTCGCAAAGTCTGGCCCCATTCCGAGTCCGGCGGACGAACTTGGCCAGCCCCTCCCCCCAAGGCTATAGCCCACCCGTTTTTTGGGCATTTTTGCGGCGGACGAACTTGGGGACGGGACCTTCGGGCGCTTATTTTTGGGCGCGGCAGTGCCCGCGGCCTATTTTTGGCACACGGAGGCCCCTCGCAAAGTCTGGCCCCATTCCGAGTCCGGCGGACGAACTTGGCCAGCCCCTCCCCCCAAGGCTATAGCCCACCCGTTTTTTGGGCATTTTTGCGGCGGACGAACTTGGGGACGGGACCTTCGGGCGCTTATTTTTGGGCGCGGCAGTGCCCGCGGCCTATTTTTGGCACACGGAGGCCCCTCGCAAAGTCTGGCCCCATTCCGAGTCCGGCGGACGAACTTGGCCAGCCCCTCCCCCCAAGGCTATAGCCCACCCGTTTTTTGGGCATTTTTGCGGCGGACGGGCCAGGGGGGGGCTAATTTTTGGGCGCGGCAGTGCCCGCGGCCTATTTTTGGCACACGGAGGCCCCTCGCAAAGTCTGGCCCCATTCCGAGTCCGGCGGACGAACTTGGCCAGCCCCTCCCCCCAAGGCTATAGCCCACCCGTTTTTTGGGCATTTTTGCGGCGGACGGGACCTTCGGGGGCTTATTTTTGGGCGCGGCAGTGCCCGCGGCCTATTTTTGGCACACGGAGGCCCCTCGCAAAGTCTGGCCCCATTCCGAGTCCGGCGGACGAACTTGGCCAGCCCCTCCCCCCAAGGCTATAGCCCACCCGTTTTTTGGGCATTTTTGCGGCGGACGAACTTGGGGACGGGACCTTCGGGCGCTTATTTTTGGGCGCGGCAGTGCCCGCGGCCTATTTTTGGCACACGGAGGCCCCTCGCAAAGTCTGGCCCCATTCCGAGTCCGGCGGACGAACTTGGCCAGCCCCTCCCCCCAAGGCTATAGCCCACCCGTTTTTTGGGCATTTTTGCGGCGGACGAACTTGGGGACGGGACCTTCGGGCGCGGCAGTGCCCGCGGCCTATTTTTGGCACACGGAGGCCCCTCGCAAAGTCTGGCCCCATTCCGAGTCCGGCGGACGAACTTGGCCAGCCCCTCCCCCCAAGGCTATAGCCCACCCGTTTTTTGGGCATTTTTGCGGCGGACGAACTTGGGGACGGGACCTTCGGGCGCTTATTTTTGGGCGCGGCAGTGCCCGCGGCCTATTTTTGGCACACGGAGGCCCCTCGCAAAGTCTGGCCCCATTCCGAGTCCGGCGGACGAACTTGGCCAGCCCCTCCCCCCAAGGCTATAGCCCACCCGTTTTTTGGGCATTTTTGCGGCGGACGAACTTGGGGACGGGACCTTCGGGCGCTTATTTTTGGGCGCGGCAGTGCCCGCGGCCTATTTTTGGCACACGGAGGCCCCTCGCAAAGTCTGGCCCCATTCCGAGTCCGGCGGACGAACTTGGCCAGCCCCTCCCCCCAAGGCTATAGCCCACCCGTTTTTTGGGCATTTTTGCGGCGGACGAACTTGGGGACGGGACCTTCGGGCGCTTATTTTTGGGCGCGGCAGTGCCCGCGGCCTATTTTTGGCACACGGAGGCCCCTCGCAAAGTCTGGCCCCATTCCGAGTCCGGCGGACGAACTTGGCCAGCCCCTCCCCCCAAGGCTATAGCCCACCCGTTTTTTGGGCATTTTTGCGGCGGACGAACTTGGGGACGGGACCTTCGGGCGCTTATTTTTGGGCGCGGCAGTGCCCGCGGCCTATTTTTGGCACACGGAGGCCCCTCGCAAAGTCTGGCCCCATTCCGAGTCCGGCGGACGAACTTGGCCAGCCCCTCCCCCCAAGGCTATAGCCCACCCGTTTTTTGGGCATTTTTGCGGCGGACGAACTTGGGGACGGGACCTTCGGGCGCTTATTTTTGGGCGCGGCAGTGCCCGCGGCCTATTTTTGGCACACGGAGGCCCCTCGCAAAGTCTGGCCCCATTCCGAGTCCGGCGGACGAACTTGGCCAGCCCCTCCCCCCAAGGCTATAGCCCACCCGTTTTTTGGGCATTTTTGCGGCGGACGAACTTGGGGACGGGACCTTCGGGCGCTTATTTTTGGGCGCGGCAGTGCCCGCGGCCTATTTTTGGCACACGGAGGCCCCTCGCAAAGTCTGGCCCCATTCCGAGTCCGGCGGACGAACTTGGCCAGCCCCTCCCCCCAAGGCTATAGCCCACCCGTTTTTTGGGCATTTTTGCGGCGGACGAACTTGGGGACGGGACCTTCGGGCGCTTATTTTTGGGCGCGGCAGTGCCCGCGGCCTATTTTTGGCACACGGAGGCCCCTCGCAAAGTCTGGCCCCATTCCGAGTCCGGCGGACGAACTTGGCCAGCCCCTCCCCCCAAGGCTATAGCCCACCCGTTTTTTGGGCATTTTTGCGGCGGACGAACTTGGGGACGGGACCTTCGGGCGCTTATTTTTGGGCGCGGCAGTGCCCGCGGCCTATTTTTGGCACACGGAGGCCCCTCGCAAAGTCTGGCCCCATTCCGAGTCCGGCGGACGAACTTGGCCAGCCCCTCCCCCCAAGGCTATAGCCCACCCGTTTTTTGGGCATTTTTGCGGCGGACGAACTTGGGGACGGGACCTTCGGGCGCTTATTTTTGGGCGCGGCAGTGCCCGCGGCCTATTTTTGGCACACGGAGGCCCCTCGCAAAGTCTGGCCCCATTCCGAGTCCGGCGGACGAACTTGGCCAGCCCCTCCCCCCAAGGCTATAGCCCACCCGTTTTTTGGGCATTTTTGCGGCGGACGAACTTGGGGACGGGACCTTCGGGCGCGGCAGTGCCCGCGGCCTATTTTTGGCACACGGAGGCCCCTCGCAAAGTCTGGCCCCATTCCGAGTCCGGCGGACGAACTTGGCCAGCCCCTCCCCCCAAGGCTATAGCCCACCCGTTTTTTGGGCATTTTTGCGGCGGACGAACTTGGGGACGGGACCTTCGGGCGCTTATTTTTGGGCGCGGCAGTGCCCGCGGCCTATTTTTGGCACACGGAGGCCCCTCGCAAAGTCTGGCCCCATTCCGAGTCCGGCGGACGAACTTGGCCAGCCCCTCCCCCCAAGGCTATAGCCCACCCGTTTTTTGGGCTTTTTTGCGGCGGACGGGACCTTCGGGCGCTTATTTTTGGGCGCGGCAGTGCCCGCGGCCTATTTTTGGCACACGGAGGCCCCTCGCAAAGTCTGGCCCCATTCCGAGTCCGGCGGACGAACTTGGCCAGCCCCTCCCCCCAAGGCTATAGCCCACCCGTTTTTTGGGCTTTTTTGCGGCGGACGGGACCTTCGGGCTGTTATTTTTGGGCGCGGCAGTGCCCGCGGTATATTTTTGGCACACGGAGGCCCCTCGCAAAGTCTGGCCCCATTCCGAGTCCGGCGGACGAACTTGGCCAGCCCCTCCCCCCAAGGCTATAGCCCACCCGTTTTTTGGGCATTTTTGCGGCGGACGAACTTGGGGACGGGACCTTCGGGCGCTTATTTTTGGGCGCGGCAGTGCCCGCGGCCTATTTTTGGCACACGGAGGCCCCTCGCAAAGTCTGGCCCCATTCCGAGTCCGGCGGACGAACTTGGCCAGCCCCTCCCCCCAAGGCTATAGCCCACCCGTTTTTTGGGCATTTTTGCGGCGGACGAACTTGGGGACGGGACCTTCGGGCGCTTATTTTTGGGCGCGGCAGTGCCCGCGGCCTATTTTTGGCACACGGAGGCCCCTCGCAAAGTCTGGCCCCATTCCGAGTCCGGCGGACGAACTTGGCCAGCCCCTCCCCCCAAGGCTATAGCCCACCCGTTTTTTGGGCATTTTTGCGGCGGACGAACTTGGGGACGGGACCTTCGGGCGCTTATTTTTGGGCGCGGCAGTGCCCGCGGCCTATTTTTGGCACACGGAGGCCCCTCGCAAAGTCTGGCCCCATTCCGAGTCCGGCGGACGAACTTGGCCAGCCCCTCCCCCCAAGGCTATAGCCCACCCGTTTTTTGGGCATTTTTGCGGCGGACGAACTTGGGGACGGGACCTTCGGGCGCTTATTTTTGGGCGCGGCAGTGCCCGCGGCCTATTTTTGGCACACGGAGGCCCCTCGCAAAGTCTGGCCCCATTCCGAGTCCGGCGGACGAACTTGGCCAGCCCCTCCCCCCAAGGCTATAGCCCACCCGTTTTTTGGGCATTTTTGCGGCGGACGAACTTGGGGACGGGACCTTCGGGCGCTTATTTTTGGGCGCGGCAGTGCCCGCGGCCTATTTTTGGCACACGGAGGCCCCTCGCAAAGTCTGGCCCCATTCCGAGTCCGGCGGACGAACTTGGCCAGCCCCTCCCCCCAAGGCTATAGCCCACCCGTTTTTTGGGCATTTTTGCGGCGGACGAACTTGGGGACGGGACCTTCGGGCGCTTATTTTTGGGCGCGGCAGTGCCCGCGGCCTATTTTTGGCACACGGAGGCCCCTCGCAAAGTCTGGCCCCATTCCGAGTCCGGCGGACGAACTTGGCCAGCCCCTCCCCCCAAGGCTATAGCCCACCCGTTTTTTGGGCATTTTTGCGGCGGACGAACTTGGGGACGGGACCTTCGGGCGCTTATTTTTGGGCGCGGCAGTGCCCGCGGCCTATTTTTGGCACACGGAGGCCCCTCGCAAAGTCTGGCCCCATTCCGAGTCCGGCGGACGAACTTGGCCAGCCCCTCCCCCCAAGGCTATAGCCCACCCGTTTTTTGGGCATTTTTGCGGCGGACGAACTTGGGGACGGGACCTTCGGGCGCGGCAGTGCCCGCGGCCTATTTTTGGCACACGGAGGCCCCTCGCAAAGTCTGGCCCCATTCCGAGTCCGGCGGACGAACTTGGCCAGCCCCTCCCCCCAAGGCTATAGCCCACCCGTTTTTTGGGCATTTTTGCGGCGGACGAACTTGGGGACGGGACCTTCGGGCGCTTATTTTTGGGCGCGGCAGTGCCCGCGGCCTATTTTTGGCACACGGAGGCCCCTCGCAAAGTCTGGCCCCATTCCGAGTCCGGCGGACGAACTTGGCCAGCCCCTCCCCCCAAGGCTATAGCCCACCCGTTTTTTGGGCATTTTTGCGGCGGACGAACTTGGCCAGCCCCTCCCCCCAAGGCTATGGCCCACCCATTTTTTGGGCATTTTTGCGGCGGACGAACTTGGGGACGGGACCTTCGGGCGCTTATTTTTGGGCGCGGCAGTGCCCGCGGCCTATTTTTGGCACACGGAGGCCCCTCGCAAAGTCTGGCCCCATTCCGAGTCCGGCGGACGAACTTGGCCAGCCCCTCCCCCCAAGGCTATAGCCCACCCGTTTTTTGGGCATTTTTGCGGCGGACGAACTTGGGGACGGGACCTTCGGGCGCTTATTTTTGGGCGCGGCAGTGCCCGCGGCCTATTTTTGGCACACGGAGGCCCCTCGCAAAGTCTGGCCCCATTCCGAGTCCGGCGGACGAACTTGGCCAGCCCCTCCCCCCAAGGCTATAGCCCACCCGTTTTTTGGGCATTTTTGCGGCGGACGAACTTGGGGACGGGACCTTCGGGCGCTTATTTTTGGGCGCGGCAGTGCCCGCGGCCTATTTTTGGCACACGGAGGCCCCTCGCAAAGTCTGGCCCCATTCCGAGTCCGGCGGACGAACTTGGCCAGCCCCTCCCCCCAAGGCTATAGCCCACCCGTTTTTTGGGCATTTTTGCGGCGGACGAACTTGGGGACGGGACCTTCGGGCGCTTATTTTTGGGCGCGGCAGTGCCCGCGGCCTATTTTTGGCACACGGAGGCCCCTCGCAAAGTCTGGCCCCATTCCGAGTCCGGCGGACGAACTTGGCCAGCCCCTCCCCCCAAGGCTATAGCCCACCCGTTTTTTGGGCATTTTTGCGGCGGACGAACTTGGGGACGGGACCTTCGGGCGCTTATTTTTGGGCGCGGCAGTGCCCGCGGCCTATTTTTGGCACACGGAGGCCCCTCGCAAAGTCTGGCCCCATTCCGAGTCCGGCGGACGAACTTGGCCAGCCCCTCCCCCCAAGGCTATAGCCCACCCGTTTTTTGGGCATTTTTGCGGCGGACGAACTTGGGGACGGGACCTTCGGGCGCGGCAGTGCCCGCGGCCTATTTTTGGCACACGGAGGCCCCTCGCAAAGTCTGGCCCCATTCCGAGTCCGGCGGACGAACTTGGCCAGCCCCTCCCCCCAAGGCTATAGCCCACCCGTTTTTTGGGCATTTTTGCGGCGGACGAACTTGGGGACGGGACCTTCGGGCGCTTATTTTTGGGCGCGGCAGTGCCCGCGGCCTATTTTTGGCACACGGAGGCCCCTCGCAAAGTCTGGCCCCATTCCGAGTCCGGCGGACGAACTTGGCCAGCCCCTCCCCCCAAGGCTATAGCCCACCCGTTTTTTGGGCATTTTTGCGGCGGACGAACTTGGCCAGCCCCTCCCCCCAAGGCTATGGCCCACCCATTTTTTGGGCATTTTTGCGGCGGACGAACTTGGGGACGGGACCTTCGGGCGCTTATTTTTGGGCGCGGCAGTGCCCGCGGCCTATTTTTGGCACACGGAGGCCCCTCGCAAAGTCTGGCCCCATTCCGAGTCCGGCGGACGAACTTGGCCAGCCCCTCCCCCCAAGGCTATAGCCCACCCGTTTTTTGGGCATTTTTGCGGCGGACGAACTTGGGGACGGGACCTTCGGGCGCTTATTTTTGGGCGCGGCAGTGCCCGCGGCCTATTTTTGGCACACGGAGGCCCCTCGCAAAGTCTGGCCCCATTCCGAGTCCGGCGGACGAACTTGGCCAGCCCCTCCCCCCAAGGCTATAGCCCACCCGTTTTTTGGGCATTTTTGCGGCGGACGAACTTGGGGACGGGACCTTCGGGCGCTTATTTTTGGGCGCGGCAGTGCCCGCGGCCTATTTTTGGCACACGGAGGCCCCTCGCAAAGTCTGGCCCCATTCCGAGTCCGGCGGACGAACTTGGCCAGCCCCTCCCCCCAAGGCTATAGCCCACCCGTTTTTTGGGCATTTTTGCGGCGGACGAACTTGGGGACGGGACCTTCGGGCGCTTATTTTTGGGCGCGGCAGTGCCCGCGGCCTATTTTTGGCACACGGAGGCCCCTCGCAAAGTCTGGCCCCATTCCGAGTCCGGCGGACGAACTTGGCCAGCCCCTCCCCCCAAGGCTATAGCCCACCCGTTTTTTGGGCATTTTTGCGGCGGACGAACTTGGGGACGGGACCTTCGGGCGCTTATTTTTGGGCGCGGCAGTGCCCGCGGCCTATTTTTGGCACACGGAGGCCCCTCGCAAAGTCTGGCCCCATTCCGAGTCCGGCGGACGAACTTGGCCAGCCCCTCCCCCCAAGGCTATAGCCCACCCGTTTTTTGGGCATTTTTGCGGCGGACGAACTTGGGGACGGGACCTTCGGGCGCGGCAGTGCCCGCGGCCTATTTTTGGCACACGGAGGCCCCTCGCAAAGTCTGGCCCCATTCCGAGTCCGGCGGACGAACTTGGCCAGCCCCTCCCCCCAAGGCTATAGCCCACCCGTTTTTTGGGCATTTTTGCGGCGGACGAACTTGGGGACGGGACCTTCGGGCGCTTATTTTTGGGCGCGGCAGTGCCCGCGGCCTATTTTTGGCACACGGAGGCCCCTCGCAAAGTCTGGCCCCATTCCGAGTCCGGCGGACGAACTTGGCCAGCCCCTCCCCCCAAGGCTATAGCCCACCCGTTTTTTGGGCATTTTTGCGGCGGACGAACTTGGCCAGCCCCTCCCCCCAAGGCTATAGCCCACCCGTTTTTTGGGCATTTTTGCGGCGGACGAACTTGGGGACGGGACCTTCGGGCGCTTATTTTTGGGCGCGGCAGTGCCCGCGGCCTATTTTTGGCACACGGAGGCCCCTCGCAAAGTCTGGCCCCATTCCGAGTCCGGCGGACGAACTTGGCCAGCCCCTCCCCCCAAGGCTATAGCCCACCCGTTTTTTGGGCATTTTTGCGGCGGACGAACTTGGGGACGGGACCTTCGGGCGCTTATTTTTGGGCGCGGCAGTGCCCGCGGCCTATTTTTGGCACACGGAGGCCCCTCGCAAAGTCTGGCCCCATTCCGAGTCCGGCGGACGAACTTGGCCAGCCCCTCCCCCCAAGGCTATAGCCCACCCGTTTTTTGGGACGGGACCTTCGGGCGCTTATTTTTGGGCGCGGCAGTGCCCGCGGCCTATTTTTGGCACACGGAGGCCCCTCGCAAAGTCTGGCCCCATTCCGAGTCCGGCGGACGAACTTGGCCAGCCCCTCCCCCCAAGGCTATAGCCCACCCGTTTTTTGGGCATTTTTGCGGCGGACGAACTTGGGGACGGGACCTTCGGGCGCTTATTTTTGGGCGCGGCAGTGCCCGCGGCCTATTTTTGGCACACGGAGGCCCCTCGCAAAGTCTGGCCCCATTCCGAGTCCGGCGGACGAACTTGGCCAGCCCCTCCCCCCAAGGCTATAGCCCACCCGTTTTTTGGGCATTTTTGCGGCGGACGAACTTGGGGACGGGACCTTCGGGCGCTTATTTTTGGGCGCGGCAGTGCCCGCGGCCTATTTTTGGCACACGGAGGCCCCTCGCAAAGTCTGGCCCCATTCCGAGTCCGGCGGACGAACTTGGCCAGCCCCTCCCCCCAAGGCTATAGCCCACCCGTTTTTTGGGCATTTTTGCGGCGGACGAACTTGGGGACGGGACCTTCGGGCGCTTATTTTTGGGCGCGGCAGTGCCCGCGGCCTATTTTTGGCACACGGAGGCCCCTCGCAAAGTCTGGCCCCATTCCGAGTCCGGCGGACGAACTTGGCCAGCCCCTCCCCCCAAGGCTATAGCCCACCCGTTTTTTGGGCATTTTTGCGGCGGACGAACTTGGGGACGGGACCTTCGGGCGCTTATTTTTGGGCGCGGCAGTGCCCGCGGCCTATTTTTGGCACACGGAGGCCCCTCGCAAAGTCTGGCCCCATTCCGAGTCCGGCGGACGAACTTGGCCAGCCCCTCCCCCCAAGGCTATAGCCCACCCGTTTTTTGGGCATTTTTGCGGCGGACGAACTTGGCCAGCCCCTCCCCCCAAGGCTATAGCCCACCCGTTTTTTGGGCATTTTTGCGGCGGACGAACTTGGGGACGGGACCTTCGGGCGCTTATTTTTGGGCGCGGCAGTGCCCGCGGCCTATTTTTGGCACACGGAGGCCCCTCGCAAAGTCTGGCCCCATTCCGAGTCCGGCGGACGAACTTGGCCAGCCCCTCCCCCCAAGGCTATAGCCCACCCGTTTTTTGGGCATTTTTGCGGCGGACGAACTTGGGGACGGGACCTTCGGGCGCTTATTTTTGGGCGCGGCAGTGCCCGCGGCCTATTTTTGGCACACGGAGGCCCCTCGCAAAGTCTGGCCCCATTCCGAGTCCGGCGGACGAACTTGGCCAGCCCCTCCCCCCAAGGCTATAGCCCACCCGTTTTTTGGGCATTTTTGCGGCGGACGAACTTGGGGACGGGACCTTCGGGCGCTTATTTTTGGGCGCGGCAGTGCCCGCGGCCTATTTTTGGCACACGGAGGCCCCTCGCAAAGTCTGGCCCCATTCCGAGTCCGGCGGACGAACTTGGCCAGCCCCTCCCCCCAAGGCTATAGCCCACCCGTTTTTTGGGCATTTTTGCGGCGGACGAACTTGGGGACGGGACCTTCGGGCGCTTATTTTTGGGCGCGGCAGTGCCCGCGGCCTATTTTTGGCACACGGAGGCCCCTCGCAAAGTCTGGCCCCATTCCGAGTCCGGCGGACGAACTTGGCCAGCCCCTCCCCCCAAGGCTATAGCCCACCCGTTTTTTGGGCATTTTTGCGGCGGACGAACTTGGGGACGGGACCTTCGGGCGCTTATTTTTGGGCGCGGCAGTGCCCGCGGCCTATTTTTGGCACACGGAGGCCCCTCGCAAAGTCTGGCCCCATTCCGAGTCCGGCGGACGAACTTGGCCAGCCCCTCCCCCCAAGGCTATAGCCCACCCGTTTTTTGGGCATTTTTGCGGCGGACGAACTTGGGGACGGGACCTTCGGGCGCGGCAGTGCCCGCGGCCTATTTTTGGCACACGGAGGCCCCTCGCAAAGTCTGGCCCCATTCCGAGTCCGGCGGACGAACTTGGCCAGCCCCTCCCCCCAAGGCTATAGCCCACCCGTTTTTTGGGCATTTTTGCGGCGGACGAACTTGGGGACGGGACCTTCGGGCGCTTATTTTTGGGCGCGGCAGTGCCCGCGGCCTATTTTTGGCACACGGAGGCCCCTCGCAAAGTCTGGCCCCATTCCGAGTCCGGCGGACGAACTTGGCCAGCCCCTCCCCCCAAGGCTATAGCCCACCCGTTTTTTGGGCATTTTTGCGGCGGACGAACTTGGGGACGGGACCTTCGGGCGCTTATTTTTGGGCGCGGCAGTGCCCGCGGCCTATTTTTGGCACACGGAGGCCCCTCGCAAAGTCTGGCCCCATTCCGAGTCCGGCGGACGAACTTGGCCAGCCCCTCCCCCCCAGGCTATAGCCCACCCGTTTTTTGGGCATTTTTGCGGCGGACGAACTTGGCCAGCCCCTCCCCCCAAGGCTATAGCCCACCCGTTTTTTGGGCATTTTTGCGGCGGACGAACTTGGGGACGGGACCTTCGGGCGCTTATTTTTTGGCGCGGCAGTGCCCGCGGCCTATTTTTGGCACACGGAGGCCCCTCGCAAAGTCTGGCCCCATTCCGAGTCCGGCGGACGAACTTGGCCAGCCCCTCCCCCCAAGGCTATAGCCCACCCGTTTTTTGGGCATTTTTGCGGCGGACGAACTTGGGGACGGGACCTTCGGGCGCTTATTTTTGGGCGCGGCAGTGCCCGCGGCCTATTTTTGGCACACGGAGGCCCCTCGCAAAGTCTGGCCCCATTCCGAGTCCGGCGGACGAACTTGGCCAGCCCCTCCCCCCAAGGCTATAGCCCACCCGTTTTTTGGGACGGGACCTTCGGGCGCTTATTTTTGGGCGCGGCAGTGCCCGCGGCCTATTTTTGGCACACGGAGGCCCCTCGCAAAGTCTGGCCCCATTCCGAGTCCGGCGGACGAACTTGGCCAGCCCCTCCCCCCAAGGCTATAGCCCACCCGTTTTTTGGGCATTTTTGCGGCGGACGAACTTGGGGACGGGACCTTCGGGCGCTTATTTTTGGGCGCGGCAGTGCCCGCGGCCTATTTTTGGCACACGGAGGCCCCTCGCAAAGTCTGGCCCCATTCCGAGTCCGGCGGACGAACTTGGCCAGCCCCTCCCCCCAAGGCTATAGCCCACCCGTTTTTTGGGCATTTTTGCGGCGGACGAACTTGGGGACGGGACCTTCGGGCGCTTATTTTTGGGCGCGGCAGTGCCCGCGGCCTATTTTTGGCACACGGAGGCCCCTCGCAAAGTCTGGCCCCATTCCGAGTCCGGCGGACGAACTTGGCCAGCCCCTCCCCCCAAGGCTATAGCCCACCCGTTTTTTGGGCATTTTTGCGGCGGACGAACTTGGCCAGCCCCTCCCCCCAAGGCTATAGCCCACCCGTTTTTTGGGCATTTTTGCGGCGGACGAACTTGGGGACGGGACCTTCGGCGCTTATTTTTGGGCGCGGCAGTGCCCGCGGCCTATTTTTGGCACACGGAGGCCCCTCGCAAAGTCTGGCCCCATTCCGAGTCCGGCGGACGAACTTGGCCAGCCCCTCCCCCCAAGGCTATAGCCCACCCGTTTTTTGGGCATTTTTGCGGCGGACGAACTTGGGGACGGGACCTTCGGGCGCTTATTTTTGGGCGCGGCAGTGCCCGCGGCCTATTTTTGGCACACGGAGGCCCCTCGCAAAGTCTGGCCCCATTCCGAGTCCGGCGGACGAACTTGGCCAGCCCCTCCCCCCAAGGCTATAGCCCACCCGTTTTTTGGGCATTTTTGCGGCGGACGAACTTGGGGACGGGACCTTCGGGCGCTTATTTTTGGGCGCGGCAGTGCCCGCGGCCTATTTTTGGCACACGGAGGCCCCTCGCAAAGTCTGGCCCCATTCCGAGTCCGGCGGACGAACTTGGCCAGCCCCTCCCCCCAAGGCTATAGCCCACCCGTTTTTTGGGCATTTTTGCGGCGGACGAACTTGGGGACGGGACCTTCGGGCGCTTATTTTTGGGCGCGGCAGTGCCCGCGGCCTATTTTTGGCACACGGAGGCCCCTCGCAAAGTCTGGCCCCATTCCGAGTCCGGCGGACGAACTTGGCCAGCCCCTCCCCCCAAGGCTATAGCCCACCCGTTTTTTGGGCATTTTTGCGGCGGACGAACTTGGGGACGGGACCTTCGGGCGCTTATTTTTGGGCGCGGCAGTGCCCGCGGCCTATTTTTGGCACACGGAGGCCCCTCGCAAAGTCTGGCCCCATTCCGAGTCCGGCGGACGAACTTGGCCAGCCCCTCCCCCCAAGGCTATAGCCCACCCGTTTTTTGGGCATTTTTGCGGCGGACGAACTTGGGGACGGGACCTTCGGGCGCTTATTTTTGGGCGCGGCAGTGCCCGCGGCCTATTTTTGGCACACGGAGGCCCCTCGCAAAGTCTGGCCCCATTCCGAGTCCGGCGGACGAACTTGGCCAGCCCCTCCCCCCAAGGCTATAGCCCACCCGTTTTTTGGGCATTTTTGCGGCGGACGAACTTGGGGACGGGACCTTCGGGCGCTTATTTTTGGGCGCGGCAGTGCCCGCGGCCTATTTTTGGCACACGGAGGCCCCTCGCAAAGTCTGGCCCCATTCCGAGTCCGGCGGACGAACTTGGCCAGCCCCTCCCCCCAAGGCTATAGCCCACCCGTTTTTTGGGCATTTTTGCGGCGGACGAACTTGGGGACGGGACCTTCGGGCGCTTATTTTTGGGCGCGGCAGTGCCCGCGGCCTATTTTTGGCACACGGAGGCCCCTCGCAAAGTCTGGCCCCATTCCGAGTCCGGCGGACGAACTTGGCCAGCCCCTCCCCCCAAGGCTATAGCCCACCCGTTTTTTGGGCATTTTTGCGGCGGACGAACTTGGGGACGGGACCTTCGGGCGCTTATTTTTGGGCGCGGCAGTGCCCGCGGCCTATTTTTGGCACACGGAGGCCCCTCGCAAAGTCTGGCCCCATTCCGAGTCCGGCGGACGAACTTGGCCAGCCCCTCCCCCCAAGGCTATAGCCCACCCGTTTTTTGGGCATTTTTGCGGCGGACGAACTTGGGGACGGGACCTTCGGGCGCTTATTTTTGGGCGCGGCAGTGCCCGCGGCCTATTTTTGGCACACGGAGGCCCCTCGCAAAGTCTGGCCCCATTCCGAGTCCGGCGGACGAACTTGGCCAGCCCCTCCCCCCAAGGCTATAGCCCACCCGTTTTTTGGGCATTTTTGCGGCGGACGAACTTGGGGACGGGACCTTCGGGCGCTTATTTTTGGGCGCGGCAGTGCCCGCGGCCTATTTTTGGCACACGGAGGCCCCTCGCAAAGTCTGGCCCCATTCCGAGTCCGGCGGACGAACTTGGCCAGCCCCTCCCCCCAAGGCTATAGCCCACCCGTTTTTTGGGCATTTTTGCGGCGGACGAACTTGGGGACGGGACCTTCGGGCGCTTATTTTTGGGCGCGGCAGTGCCCGCGGCCTATTTTTGGCACACGGAGGCCCCTCGCAAAGTCTGGCCCCATTCCGAGTCCGGCGGACGAACTTGGCCAGCCCCTCCCCCCAAGGCTATAGCCCACCCGTTTTTTGGGCATTTTTGCGGCGGACGAACTTGGGGACGGGACCTTCGGGCGCGGCAGTGCCCGCGGCCTATTTTTGGCACACGGAGGCCCCTCGCAAAGTCTGGCCCCATTCCGAGTCCGGCGGACGAACTTGGCCAGCCCCTCCCCCCAAGGCTATAGCCCACCCGTTTTTTGGGCATTTTTGCGGCGGACGAACTTGGGGACGGGACCTTCGGGCGCTTATTTTTGGGCGCGGCAGTGCCCGCGGCCTATTTTTGGCACACGGAGGCCCCTCGCAAAGTCTGGCCCCATTCCGAGTCCGGCGGACGAACTTGGCCAGCCCCTCCCCCCAAGGCTATAGCCCACCCGTTTTTTGGGCATTTTTGCGGCGGACGAACTTGGGGACGGGACCTTCGGGCGCTTATTTTTGGGCGCGGCAGTGCCCGCGGCCTATTTTTGGCACACGGAGGCCCCTCGCAAAGTCTGGCCCCATTCCGAGTCCGGCGGACGAACTTGGCCAGCCCCTCCCCCCAAGGCTATAGCCCACCCGTTTTTTGGGCATTTTTGCGGCGGACGAACTTGGGGACGGGACCTTCGGGCGCTTATTTTTGGGCGCGGCAGTGCCCGCGGCCTATTTTTGGCACACGGAGGCCCCTCGCAAAGTCTGGCCCCATTCCGAGTCCGGCGGACGAACTTGGCCAGCCCCTCCCCCCAAGGCTATAGCCCACCCGTTTTTTGGGCATTTTTGCGGCGGACGAACTTGGGGACGGGACCTTCGGGCGCTTATTTTTGGGCGCGGCAGTGCCCGCGGCCTATTTTTGGCACACGGAGGCCCCTCGCAAAGTCTGGCCCCATTCCGAGTCCGGCGGACGAACTTGGCCAGCCCCTCCCCCCAAGGCTATAGCCCACCCGTTTTTTGGGCATTTTTGCGGCGGACGAACTTGGGGACGGGACCTTCGGGCGCTTATTTTTGGGCGCGGCAGTGCCCGCGGCCTATTTTTGGCACACGGAGGCCCCTCGCAAAGTCTGGCCCCATTCCGAGTCCGGCGGACGAACTTGGCCAGCCCCTCCCCCCAAGGCTATAGCCCACCCGTTTTTTGGGCATTTTTGCGGCGGACGAACTTGGGGACGGGACCTTCGGGCGCGGCAGTGCCCGCGGCCTATTTTTGGCACACGGAGGCCCCTCGCAAAGTCTGGCCCCATTCCGAGTCCGGCGGACGAACTTGGCCAGCCCCTCCCCCCAAGGCTATAGCCCACCCGTTTTTTGGGCATTTTTGCGGCGGACGAACTTGGGGACGGGACCTTCGGGCGCTTATTTTTGGGCGCGGCAGTGCCCGCGGCCTATTTTTGGCACACGGAGGCCCCTCGCAAAGTCTGGCCCCATTCCGAGTCCGGCGGACGAACTTGGCCAGCCCCTCCCCCCAAGGCTATAGCCCACCCGTTTTTTGGGCATTTTTGCGGCGGACGAACTTGGCCAGCCCCTCCCCCCAAGGCTATAGCCCACCCGTTTTTTGGGCATTTTTGCGGCGGACGAACTTGGGGACGGGACCTTCGGCGCTTATTTTTGGGCGCGGCAGTGCCCGCGGCCTATTTTTGGCACACGGAGGCCCCTCGCAAAGTCTGGCCCCATTCCGAGTCCGGCGGACGAACTTGGCCAGCCCCTCCCCCCAAGGCTATAGCCCACCCGTTTTTTGGGCATTTTTGCGGCGGACGAACTTGGGGACGGGACCTTCGGGCGCTTATTTTTGGGCGCGGCAGTGCCCGCGGCCTATTTTTGGCACACGGAGGCCCCTCGCAAAGTCTGGCCCCATTCCGAGTCCGGCGGACGAACTTGGCCAGCCCCTCCCCCCAAGGCTATAGCCCACCCGTTTTTTGGGCATTTTTGCGGCGGACGAACTTGGGGACGGGACCTTCGGGCGCTTATTTTTGGGCGCGGCAGTGCCCGCGGCCTATTTTTGGCACACGGAGGCCCCTCGCAAAGTCTGGCCCCATTCCGAGTCCGGCGGACGAACTTGGCCAGCCCCTCCCCCCAAGGCTATAGCCCACCCGTTTTTTGGGCATTTTTGCGGCGGACGAACTTGGGGACGGGACCTTCGGGCGCTTATTTTTGGGCGCGGCAGTGCCCGCGGCCTATTTTTGGCACACGGAGGCCCCTCGCAAAGTCTGGCCCCATTCCGAGTCCGGCGGACGAACTTGGCCAGCCCCTCCCCCCAAGGCTATAGCCCACCCGTTTTTTGGGCATTTTTGCGGCGGACGAACTTGGGGACGGGACCTTCGGGCGCGGCAGTGCCCGCGGCCTATTTTTGGCACACGGAGGCCCCTCGCAAAGTCTGGCCCCATTCCGAGTCCGGCGGACGAACTTGGCCAGCCCCTCCCCCCAAGGCTATAGCCCACCCGTTTTTTGGGCATTTTTGCGGCGGACGAACTTGGGGACGGGACCTTCGGGCGCTTATTTTTGGGCGCGGCAGTGCCCGCGGCCTATTTTTGGCACACGGAGGCCCCTCGCAAAGTCTGGCCCCATTCCGAGTCCGGCGGACGAACTTGGCCAGCCCCTCCCCCCAAGGCTATAGCCCACCCGTTTTTTGGGCATTTTTGCGGCGGACGAACTTGGGGACGGGACCTTCGGGCGCTTATTTTTGGGCGCGGCAGTGCCCGCGGCCTATTTTTGGCACACGGAGGCCCCTCGCAAAGTCTGGCCCCATTCCGAGTCCGGCGGACGAACTTGGCCAGCCCCTCCCCCCAAGGCTATAGCCCACCCGTTTTTTGGGCATTTTTGCGGCGGACGAACTTGGGGACGGGACCTTCGGGCGCTTATTTTTGGGTGCGGCAGTGCCCGCGGCCTATTTTTGGCACACGGAGGCCCCTCGCAAAGTCTGGCCCCATTCCGAGTCCGGCGGACGAACTTGGCCAGCCCCTCCCCCCAAGGCTATAGCCCACCCGTTTTTTGGGCATTTTTGCGGCGGACGAACTTGGGGACGGGACCTTCGGGCGCTTATTTTTGGGCGCGGCAGTGCCCGCGGCCTATTTTTGGCACACGGAGGCCCCTCGCAAAGTCTGGCCCCATTCCGAGTCCGGCGGACGAACTTGGCCAGCCCCTCCCCCCAAGGCTATAGCCCACCCGTTTTTTGGGCATTTTTGCGGCGGACGAACTTGGGGACGGGACCTTCGGGCGCTTATTTTTGGGCGCGGCAGTGCCCGCGGCCTATTTTTGGCACACGGAGGCCCCTCGCAAAGTCTGGCCCCATTCCGAGTCCGGCGGACGAACTTGGCCAGCCCCTCCCCCCAAGGCTATAGCCCACCCGTTTTTTGGGCATTTTTGCGGCGGACGAACTTGGGGACGGGACCTTCGGGCGCGGCAGTGCCCGCGGCCTATTTTTGGCACACGGAGGCCCCTCGCAAAGTCTGGCCCCATTCCGAGTCCGGCGGACGAACTTGGCCAGCCCCTCCCCCCAAGGCTATAGCCCACCCGTTTTTTGGGCATTTTTGCGGCGGACGAACTTGGGGACGGGACCTTCGGGCGCTTATTTTTGGGCGCGGCAGTGCCCGCGGCCTATTTTTGGCACACGGAGGCCCCTCGCAAAGTCTGGCCCCATTCCGAGTCCGGCGGACGAACTTGGCCAGCCCCTCCCCCCAAGGCTATAGCCCACCCGTTTTTTGGGCATTTTTGCGGCGGACGAACTTGGCCAGCCCCTCCCCCCAAGGCTATAGCCCACCCGTGTTTTGGGCATTTTTGCGGCGGACGAACTTGGGGACGGGACCTTAGGCGCTTATTTTTGGGCGCGGCAGTGCCCGCGGCCTATTTTTGGCACACGGAGGCCCCTCGCAAAGTCTGGCCCCATTCCGAGTCCGGCGGACGAACTTGGCCAGCCCCTCCCCCCAAGGCTATAGCCCACCCGTTTTTTGGGCATTTTTGCGGCGGACGAACTTGGGGACGGGACCTTCGGGCGCTTATTTTTGGGCGCGGCAGTGCCCGCGGCCTATTTTTGGCACACGGAGGCCCCTCGCAAAGTCTGGCCCCATTCCGAGTCCGGCGGACGAACTTGGCCAGCCCCTCCCCCCAAGGCTATAGCCCACCCGTTTTTTGGGCATTTTTGCGGCGGACGAACTTGGGGACGGGACCTTCGGGCGCTTATTTTTGGGCGCGGCAGTGCCCGCGGCCTATTTTTGGCACACGGAGGCCCCTCGCAAAGTCTGGCCCCATTCCGAGTCCGGCGGACGAACTTGGCCAGCCCCTCCCCCCAAGGCTATAGCCCACCCGTTTTTTGGGCATTTTTGCGGCGGACGAACTTGGGGACGGGACCTTCGGGCGCTTATTTTTGGGCGCGGCAGTGCCCGCGGCCTATTTTTGGCACACGGAGGCCCCTCGCAAAGTCTGGCCCCATTCCGAGTCCGGCGGACGAACTTGGCCAGCCCCTCCCCCCAAGGCTATAGCCCACCCGTTTTTTGGGCATTTTTGCGGCGGACGAACTTGGGGACGGGACCTTCGGGCGCGGCAGTGCCCGCGGCCTATTTTTGGCACACGGAGGCCCCTCGCAAAGTCTGGCCCCATTCCGAGTCCGGCGGACGAACTTGGCCAGCCCCTCCCCCCAAGGCTATAGCCCACCCGTTTTTTGGGCATTTTTGCGGCGGACGAACTTGGGGACGGGACCTTCGGGCGCGGCAGTGCCCGCGGCCTATTTTTGGCACACGGAGGCCCCTCGCAAAGTCTGGCCCCATTCCGAGTCCGGCGGACGAACTTGGCCAGCCCCTCCCCCCAAGGCTATAGCCCACCCGTTTTTTGGGCATTTTTGCGGCGGACGAACTTGGGGACGGGACCTTCGGGCGCTTATTTTTGGGCGCGGCAGTGCCCGCGGCCTATTTTTGGCACACGGAGGCCCCTCGCAAAGTCTGGCCCCATTCCGAGTCCGGCGGACGAACTTGGCCAGCCCCTCCCCCCAAGGCTATAGCCCACCCGTTTTTTGGGCATTTTTGCGGCGGACGAACTTGGGGACGGGACCTTCGGGCGCTTATTTTTGGGCGCGGCAGTGCCCGCGGCCTATTTTTGGCACACGGAGGCCCCTCGCAAAGTCTGGCCCCATTCCGAGTCCGGCGGACGAACTTGGCCAGCCCCTCCCCCCAAGGCTATAGCCCACCCGTTTTTTGGGCATTTTTGCGGCGGACGAACTTGGCCAGCCCCTCCCCCCAAGGCTATAGCCCACCCGTTTTTTGGGCATTTTTGCGGCGGACGAACTTGGGGACGGGACCTTCGGGCGCTTATTTTTGGGCGCGGCAGTGCCCGCGGCCTATTTTTGGCACACGGAGGCCCCTCGCAAAGTCTGGCCCCATTCCGAGTCCGGCGGACGAACTTGGCCAGCCCCTCCCCCCAAGGCTATAGCCCACCCGTTTTTTGGGCATTTTTGCGGCGGACGAACTTGGGGACGGGACCTTCGGGCGCTTATTTTTGGGCGCGGCAGTGCCCGCGGCCTATTTTTGGCACACGGAGGCCCCTCGCAAAGTCTGGCCCCATTCCGAGTCCGGCGGACGAACTTGGCCAGCCCCTCCCCCCAAGGCTATAGCCCACCCGTTTTTTGGGCATTTTTGCGGCGGACGAACTTGGGGACGGGACCTTCGGGCGCTTATTTTTGGGCGCGGCAGTGCCCGCGGCCTATTTTTGGCACACGGAGGCCCCTCGCAAAGTCTGGCCCCATTCCGAGTCCGGCGGACGAACTTGGCCAGCCCCTCCCCCCAAGGCTATAGCCCACCCGTTTTTTGGGCATTTTTGCGGCGGACGAACTTGGGGACGGGACCTTCGGGCGCGGCAGTGCCCGCGGCCTATTTTTGGCACACGGAGGCCCCTCGCAAAGTCTGGCCCCATTCCGAGTCCGGCGGACGAACTTGGCCAGCCCCTCCCCCCAAGGCTATAGCCCACCCGTTTTTTGGGCATTTTTGCGGCGGACGAACTTGGGGACGGGACCTTCGGGCGCTTATTTTTGGGCGCGGCAGTGCCCGCGGCCTATTTTTGGCACACGGAGGCCCCTCGCAAAGTCTGGCCCCATTCCGAGTCCGGCGGACGAACTTGGCCAGCCCCTCCCCCCAAGGCTATAGCCCACCCGTTTTTTGGGCATTTTTGCGGCGGACGAACTTGGGGACGGGACCTTCGGGCGCTTATTTTTGGGCGCGGCAGTGCCCGCGGCCTATTTTTGGCACACGGAGGCCCCTCGCAAAGTCTGGCCCCATTCCGAGTCCGGCGGACGAACTTGGCCAGCCCCTCCCCCCAAGGCTATAGCCCACCCGTTTTTTGGGCATTTTTGCGGCGGACGAACTTGGGGACGGGACCTTCGGGCGCTTATTTTTGGGCGCGGCAGTGCCCGCGGCCTATTTTTGGCACACGGAGGCCCCTCGCAAAGTCTGGCCCCATTCCGAGTCCGGCGGACGAACTTGGCCAGCCCCTCCCCCCAAGGCTATAGCCCACCCGTTTTTTGGGCATTTTTGCGGCGGACGAACTTGGGGACGGGACCTTCGGGCGCTTATTTTTGGGCGCGGCAGTGCCCGCGGCCTATTTTTGGCACACGGAGGCCCCTCGCAAAGTCTGGCCCCATTCCGAGTCCGGCGGACGAACTTGGCCAGCCCCTCCCCCCAAGGCTATAGCCCACCCGTTTTTTGGGCATTTTTGCGGCGGACGAACTTGGGGACGGGACCTTCGGGCGCTTATTTTTGGGCGCGGCAGTGCCCGCGGCCTATTTTTGGCACACGGAGGCCCCTCGCAAAGTCTGGCCCCATTCCGAGTCCGGCGGACGAACTTGGCCAGCCCCTCCCCCCAAGGCTATAGCCCACCCGTTTTTTGGGCATTTTTGCGGCGGACGAACTTGGGGACGGGACATTCGGGCGCTTATTTTTGGGCGCGGCAGTGCCCGCGGCCTATTTTTGGCACACGGAGGCCCCTCGCAAAGTCTGGCCCCATTCCGAGTCCGGCGGACGAACTTGGCCAGCCCCTCCCCCCAAGGCTATAGCCCACCCGTTTTTTGGGCATTTTTGCGGCGGACGAACTTGGGGACGGGACCTTCGGGCGCTTATTTTTGGGCGCGGCAGTGCCCGCGGCCTATTTTTGGCACACGGAGGCCCCTCGCAAAGTCTGGCCCCATTCCGAGTCCGGCGGACGAACTTGGCCAGCCCCTCCCCCCAAGGCTATAGCCCACCCGTTTTTTGGGCATTTTTGCGGCGGACGAACTTGGGGACGGGACCTTCGGGCGCTTATTTTTGGGCGCGGCAGTGCCCGCGGCCTATTTTTGGCACACGGAGGCCCCTCGCAAAGTCTGGCCCCATTCCGAGTCCGGCGGACGAACTTGGCCAGCCCCTCCCCCCAAGGCTATAGCCCACCCGTTTTTTGGGCATTTTTGCGGCGGACGAACTTGGGGACGGGACCTTCGGGCGCTTATTTTTGGGCGCGGCAGTGCCCGCGGCCTATTTTTGGCACACGGAGGCCCCTCGCAAAGTCTGGCCCCATTCCGAGTCCGGCGGACGAACTTGGCCAGCCCCTCCCCCCAAGGCTATAGCCCACCCGTTTTTTGGGCATTTTTGCGGCGGACGAACTTGGGGACGGGACCTTCGGGCGCTTATTTTTGGGCGCGGCAGTGCCCGCGGCCTATTTTTGGCACACGGAGGCCCCTCGCAAAGTCTGGCCCCATTCCGAGTCCGGCGGACGAACTTGGCCAGCCCCTCCCCCCAAGGCTATAGCCCACCCGTTTTTTGGGCATTTTTGCGGCGGACGAACTTGGGGACGGGACCTTCGGGCGCTTATTTTTGGGCGCGGCAGTGCCCGCGGCCTATTTTTGGCACACGGAGGCCCCTCGCAAAGTCTGGCCCCATTCCGAGTCCGGCGGACGAACTTGGCCAGCCCCTCCCCCCAAGGCTATAGCCCACCCGTTTTTTGGGCATTTTTGCGGCGGACGAACTTGGGGACGGGACCTTCGGGCGCTTATTTTTGGGCGCGGCAGTGCCCGCGGCCTATTTTTGGCACACGGAGGCCCCTCGCAAAGTCTGGCCCCATTCCGAGTCCGGCGGACGAACTTGGCCAGCCCCTCCCCCCAAGGCTATAGCCCACCCGTTTTTTGGGCATTTTTGCGGCGGACGAACTTGGGGACGGGACCTTCGGGCGCTTATTTTTGGGCGCGGCAGTGCCCGCGGCCTATTTTTGGCACACGGAGGCCCCTCGCAAAGTCTGGCCCCATTCCGAGTCCGGCGGACGAACTTGGCCAGCCCCTCCCCCCAAGGCTATAGCCCACCCGTTTTTTGGGCATTTTTGCGGCGGACGAACTTGGGGACGGGACCTTCGGGCGCTTATTTTTGGGCGCGGCAGTGCCCGCGGCCTATTTTTGGCACACGGAGGCCCCTCGCAAAGTCTGGCCCCATTCCGAGTCCGGCGGACGAACTTGGCCAGCCCCTCCCCCCAAGGCTATAGCCCACCCGTTTTTTGGGCATTTTTGCGGCGGACGAACTTGGGGACGGGACCTTCGGGCGCTTATTTTTGGGCGCGGCAGTGCCCGCGGCCTATTTTTGGCACACGGAGGCCCCTCGCAAAGTCTGGCCCCATTCCGAGTCCGGCGGACGAACTTGGCCAGCCCCTCCCCCCAAGGCTATAGCCCACCCGTTTTTTGGGCATTTTTGCGGCGGACGAACTTGGGGACGGGACCTTCGGGCGCTTATTTTTGGGCGCGGCAGTGCCCGCGGCCTATTTTTGGCACACGGAGGCCCCTCGCAAAGTCTGGCCCCATTCCGAGTCCGGCGGACGAACTTGGCCAGCCCCTCCCCCCAAGGCTATAGCCCACCCGTTTTTTGGGCATTTTTGCGGCGGACGAACTTGGGGACGGGACCTTCGGGTGCGGCAGTGCCCGCGGCCTATTTTTGGCACACGGAGGCCCCTCGCAAAGTCTGGCCCCATTCCGAGTCCGGCGGACGAACTTGGCCAGCCCCTCCCCCCAAGGCTATAGCCCACCCGTTTTTTGGGCATTTTTGCGGCGGACGAACTTGGGGACGGGACCTTCGGGCGCTTATTTTTGGGCGCGGCAGTGCCCGCGGCCTATTTTTGGCACACGGAGGCCCCTCGCAAAGTCTGGCCCCATTCCGAGTCCGGCGGACGAACTTGGCCAGCCCCTCCCCCCAAGGCTATAGCCCACCCGTTTTTTGGGCATTTTTGCGGCGGACGAACTTGGGGACGGGACCTTCGGGCGCTTATTTTTGGGCGCGGCAGTGCCCGCGGCCTATTTTTGGCACACGGAGGCCCCTCGCAAAGTCTGGCCCCATTCCGAGTCCGGCGGACGAACTTGGCCAGCCCCTCCCCCCAAGGCTATAGCCCACCCGTTTTTTGGGCATTTTTGCGGCGGACGAACTTGGGGACGGGACCTTCGGGCGCTTATTTTTGGGCGCGGCAGTGCCCGCGGCCTATTTTTGGCACACGGAGGCCCCTCGCAAAGTCTGGCCCCATTCCGAGTCCGGCGGACGAACTTGGCCAGCCCCTCCCCCCAAGGCTATAGCCCACCCGTTTTTTGGGCATTTTTGCGGCGGACGAACTTGGGGACGGGACCTTCGGGCGCGGCAGTGCCCGCGGCCTATTTTTGGCACACGGAGGCCCCTCGCAAAGTCTGGCCCCATTCCGAGTCCGGCGGACGAACTTGGCCAGCCCCTCCCCCCAAGGCTATAGCCCACCCGTTTTTTGGGCATTTTTGCGGCGGACGAACTTGGGGACGGGACCTTCGGGCGCTTATTTTTGGGCGCGGCAGTGCCCGCGGCCTATTTTTGGCACACGGAGGCCCCTCGCAAAGTCTGGCCCCATTCCGAGTCCGGCGGACGAACTTGGCCAGCCCCTCCCCCCAAGGCTATAGCCCACCCGTTTTTTGGGCATTTTTGCGGCGGACGAACTTGGGGACGGGACCTTCGGGCGCTTATTTTTGGGCGCGGCAGTGCCCGCGGCCTATTTTTGGCACACGGAGGCCCCTCGCAAAGTCTGGCCCCATTCCGAGTCCGGCGGACGAACTTGGCCAGCCCCTCCCCCCAAGGCTATAGCCCACCCGTTTTTTGGGCATTTTTGCGGCGGACGAACTTGGGGACGGGACCTTCGGGCGCGGCAGTGCCCGCGGCCTATTTTTGGCACACGGAGGCCCCTCGCAAAGTCTGGCCCCATTCCGAGTCCGGCGGACGAACTTGGCCAGCCCCTCCCCCCAAGGCTATAGCCCACCCGTTTTTTGGGCATTTTTGCGGCGGACGAACTTGGGGACGGGACCTTCGGGCGCTTATTTTTGGGCGCGGCAGTGCCCGCGGCCTATTTTTGGCACACGGAGGCCCCTCGCAAAGTCTGGCCCCATTCCGAGTCCGGCGGACGAACTTGGCCAGCCCCTCCCCCCAAGGCTATAGCCCACCCGTTTTTTGGGCATTTTTGCGGCGGACGAACTTGGGGACGGGACCTTCGGGCGCTTATTTTTGGGCGCGGCAGTGCCCGCGGCCTATTTTTGGCACACGGAGGCCCCTCGCAAAGTCTGGCCCCATTCCGAGTCCGGCGGACGAACTTGGCCAGCCCCTCCCCCCAAGGCTATAGCCCACCCGTTTTTTGGGCATTTTTGCGGCGGACGAACTTGGGGACGGGACCTTCGGGGGCGGCAGTGCCCGCGGCCTATTTTTGGCACACGGAGGCCCCTCGCAAAGTCTGGCCCCATTCCGAGTCCGGCGGACGAACTTGGCCAGCCCCTCCCCCCAAGGCTATAGCCCACCCGTTTTTTGGGCATTTTTGCGGCGGACGAACTTGGGGACGGGACCTTCGGGCGCTTATTTTTGGGCGCGGCAGTGCCCGCGGCCTATTTTTGGCACACGGAGGCCCCTCGCAAAGTCTGGCCCCATTCCGAGTCCGGCGGACGAACTTGGCCAGCCCCTCCCCCCAAGGCTATAGCCCACCCGTTTTTTGGGCATTTTTGCGGCGGACGAACTTGGGGACGGGACCTTCGGGCGCTTATTTTTGGGCGCGGCAGTGCCCGCGGCCTATTTTTGGCACACGGAGGCCCCTCGCAAAGTCTGGCCCCATTCCGAGTCCGGCGGACGAACTTGGCCAGCCCCTCCCCCCAAGGCTATAGCCCACCCGTTTTTTGGGCATTTTTGCGGCGGACGAACTTGGGGACGGGACCTTCGGGCGCGGCAGTGCCCGCGGCCTATTTTTGGCACACGGAGGCCCCTCGCAAAGTCTGGCCCCATTCCGAGTCCGGCGGACGAACTTGGCCAGCCCCTCCCCCCAAGGCTATAGCCCACCCGTTTTTTGGGCATTTTTGCGGCGGACGAACTTGGGGACGGGACCTTCGGGCGCGGCAGTGCCCGCGGCCTATTTTTGGCACACGGAGGCCCCTCGCAAAGTCTGGCCCCATTCCGAGTCCGGCGGACGAACTTGGCCAGCCCCTCCCCCCAAGGCTATAGCCCACCCGTTTTTTGGGCATTTTTGCGGCGGACGAACTTGGGGACGGGACCTTCGGGCGCTTATTTTTGGGCGCGGCAGTGCCCGCGGCCTATTTTTGGCACACGGAGGCCCCTCGCAAAGTCTGGCCCCATTCCGAGTCCGGCGGACGAACTTGGCCAGCCCCTCCCCCCAAGGCTATAGCCCACCCGTTTTTTGGGCATTTTTGCGGCGGACGAACTTGGGGACGGGACCTTCGGGCGCTTATTTTTGGGCGCGGCAGTGCCCGCGGCCTATTTTTGGCACACGGAGGCCCCTCGCAAAGTCTGGCCCCATTCCGAGTCCGGCGGACGAACTTGGCCAGCCCCTCCCCCCAAGGCTATAGCCCACCCGTTTTTTGGGCATTTTTGCGGCGGACGAACTTGGGGACGGGACCTTCGGGCGCTTATTTTTGGGCGCGGCAGTGCCCGCGGCCTATTTTTGGCACACGGAGGCCCCTCGCAAAGTCTGGCCCCATTCCGAGTCCGGCGGACGAACTTGGCCAGCCCCTCCCCCCAAGGCTATAGCCCACCCGTTTTTTGGGCATTTTTGCGGCGGACGAACTTGGGGACGGGACCTTCGGGCGCGGCAGTGCCCGCGGCCTATTTTTGGCACACGGAGGCCCCTCGCAAAGTCTGGCCCCATTCCGAGTCCGGCGGACGAACTTGGCCAGCCCCTCCCCCCAAGGCTATAGCCCACCCGTTTTTTGGGCATTTTTGCGGCGGACGAACTTGGGGACGGGACCTTCGGGCGCGGCAGTGCCCGCGGCCTATTTTTGGCACACGGAGGCCCCTCGCAAAGTCTGGCCCCATTCCGAGTCCGGCGGACGAACTTGGCCAGCCCCTCCCCCCAAGGCTATAGCCCACCCGTTTTTTGGGCATTTTTGCGGCGGACGAACTTGGGGACGGGACCTTCGGGCGCTTATTTTTGGGCGCGGCAGTGCCCGCGGCCTATTTTTGGCACACGGAGGCCCCTCGCAAAGTCTGGCCCCATTCCGAGTCCGGCGGACGAACTTGGCCAGCCCCTCCCCCCAAGGCTATAGCCCACCCGTTTTTTGGGCATTTTTGCGGCGGACGAACTTGGGGACGGGACCTTCGGGCGCTTATTTTTGGGCGCGGCAGTGCCCGCGGCCTATTTTTGGCACACGGAGGCCCCTCGCAAAGTCTGGCCCCATTCCGAGTCCGGCGGACGAACTTGGCCAGCCCCTCCCCCCAAGGCTATAGCCCACCCGTTTTTTGGGCATTTTTGCGGCGGACGAACTTGGGGACGGGACCTTCGGGCGCTTATTTTTGGGCGCGGCAGTGCCCGCGGCCTATTTTTGGCACACGGAGGCCCCTCGCAAAGTCTGGCCCCATTCCGAGTCCGGCGGACGAACTTGGCCAGCCCCTCCCCCCAAGGCTATAGCCCACCCGTTTTTTGGGCATTTTTGCGGCGGACGAACTTGGGGACGGGACCTTCGGGCGCTTATTTTTGGGCGCGGCAGTGCCCGCGGCCTATTTTTGGCACACGGAGGCCCCTCGCAAAGTCTGGCCCCATTCCGAGTCCGGCGGACGAACTTGGCCAGCCCCTCCCCCCAAGGCTATAGCCCACCCGTTTTTTGGGCATTTTTGCGGCGGACGAACTTGGGGACGGGACCTTCGGGCGCGGCAGTGCCCGCGGCCTATTTTTGGCACACGGAGGCCCCTCGCAAAGTCTGGCCCCATTCCGAGTCCGGCGGACGAACTTGGCCAGCCCCTCCCCCCAAGGCTATAGCCCACCCGTTTTTTGGGCATTTTTGCGGCGGACGAACTTGGGGACGGGACCTTCGGGCGCTTATTTTTGGGCGCGGCAGTGCCCGCGGCCTATTTTTGGCACACGGAGGCCCCTCGCAAAGTCTGGCCCCATTCCGAGTCCGGCGGACGAACTTGGCCAGCCCCTCCCCCCAAGGCTATAGCCCACCCGTTTTTTGGGCATTTTTGCGGCGGACGAACTTGGGGACGGGACCTTCGGGCGCTTATTTTTGGGCGCGGCAGTGCCCGCGGCCTATTTTTGGCACACGGAGGCCCCTCGCAAAGTCTGGCCCCATTCCGAGTCCGGCGGACGAACTTGGCCAGCCCCTCCCCCCAAGGCTATAGCCCACCCGTTTTTTGGGCATTTTTGCGGCGGACGAACTTGGGGACGGGACCTTCGGGCGCTTATTTTTGGGCGCGGCAGTGCCCGCGGCCTATTTTTGGCACACGGAGGCCCCTCGCAAAGTCTGGCCCCATTCCGAGTCCGGCGGACGAACTTGGCCAGCCCCTCCCCCCAAGGCTATAGCCCACCCGTTTTTTGGGCATTTTTGCGGCGGACGAACTTGGGGACGGGACCTTCGGGCGCGGCAGTGCCCGCGGCCTATTTTTGGCACACGGAGGCCCCTCGCAAAGTCTGGCCCCATTCCGAGTCCGGCGGACGAACTTGGCCAGCCCCTCCCCCCAAGGCTATAGCCCACCCGTTTTTTGGGCATTTTTGCGGCGGACGAACTTGGGGACGGGACCTTCGGGCGCTTATTTTTGGGCGCGGCAGTGCCCGCGGCCTATTTTTGGCACACGGAGGCCCCTCGCAAAGTCTGGCCCCATTCCGAGTCCGGCGGACGAACTTGGCCAGCCCCTCCCCCCAAGGCTATAGCCCACCCGTTTTTTGGGCATTTTTGCGGCGGACGAACTTGGGGACGGGACCTTCGGGCGCTTATTTTTGGGCGCGGCAGTGCCCGCGGCCTATTTTTGGCACACGGAGGCCCCTCGCAAAGTCTGGCCCCATTCCGAGTCCGGCGGACGAACTTGGCCAGCCCCTCCCCCCAAGGCTATAGCCCACCCGTTTTTTGGGCATTTTTGCGGCGGACGAACTTGGGGACGGGACCTTCGGGCGCTTATTTTTGGGCGCGGCAGTGCCCGCGGCCTATTTTTGGCACACGGAGGCCCCTCGCAAAGTCTGGCCCCATTCCGAGTCCGGCGGACGAACTTGGCCAGCCCCTCCCCCCAAGGCTATAGCCCACCCGTTTTTTGGGCATTTTTGCGGCGGACGAACTTGGGGACGGGACCTTCGGGCGCTTATTTTTGGGCGCGGCAGTGCCCGCGGCCTATTTTTGGCACACGGAGGCCCCTCGCAAAGTCTGGCCCCATTCCGAGTCCGGCGGACGAACTTGGCCAGCCCCTCCCCCCAAGGCTATAGCCCACCCGTTTTTTGGGCATTTTTGCGGCGGACGAACTTGGGGACGGGACCTTCGGGCGCTTATTTTTGGGCGCGGCAGTGCCCGCGGCCTATTTTTGGCACACGGAGGCCCCTCGCAAAGTCTGGCCCCATTCCGAGTCCGGCGGACGAACTTGGCCAGCCCCTCCCCCCAAGGCTATAGCCCACCCGTTTTTTGGGCATTTTTGCGGCGGACGAACTTGGGGACGGGACCTTCGGGCGCTTATTTTTGGGCGCGGCAGTGCCCGCGGCCTATTTTTGGCACACGGAGGCCCCTCGCAAAGTCTGGCCCCATTCCGAGTCCGGCGGACGAACTTGGCCAGCCCCTCCCCCCAAGGCTATAGCCCACCCGTTTTTTGGGCATTTTTGCGGCGGACGAACTTGGGGACGGGACCTTCGGGCGCTTATTTTTGGGCGCGGCAGTGCCCGCGGCCTATTTTTGGCACACGGAGGCCCCTCGCAAAGTCTGGCCCCATTCCGAGTCCGGCGGACGAACTTGGCCAGCCCCTCCCCCCAAGGCTATAGCCCACCCATTTTTTTGGGCATTTTTGCGGCGGACGAACTTGGGGACGGGACCTTTGGGCGCTTATTTTTGGGCGGCAGTGCCCGCAGCCTATTTTTGGCACACGGAGGCCCCTCGCAAAGTCTGGCCCCATTCCGAGTCCGGCGGACGAACTTGGCCAGCCCCTCCCCCCAAGGCTATAGCCCACCCGTTTTTTGGGCATTTTTGCGGCGGACGAACTTGGGGACGGGACCTTCGGGCGCTTATTTTTGGGCGCGGCAGTGCCCGCGGCCTATTTTTGGCACACGGAGGCCCCTCGCAAAGTCTGGCCCCATTCCGAGTCCGGCGGACGAACTTGGCCAGCCCCTCCCCCCAAGGCTATAGCCCACCCGTTTTTTGGGCATTTTTGCGGCGGACGAACTTGGGGACGGGACCTTCGGGCGCTTATTTTTGGGCGCGGCAGTGCCCGCGGCCTATTTTTGGCACACGGAGGCCCCTCGCAAAGTCTGGCCCCATTCCGAGTCCGGCGGACGAACTTGGCCAGCCCCTCCCCCCAAGGCTATAGCCCACCCGTTTTTTGGGCATTTTTGCGGCGGACGAACTTGGGGACGGGACCTTCGGGCGCGGCAGTGCCCGCGGCCTATTTTTGGCACACGGAGGCCCCTCGCAAAGTCTGGCCCCATTCCGAGTCCGGCGGACGAACTTGGCCAGCCCCTCCCCCCAAGGCTATAGCCCACCCGTTTTTTGGGCATTTTTGCGGCGGACGAACTTGGGGACGGGACCTTCGGGCGCTTATTTTTGGGCGCGGCAGTGCCCGCGGCCTATTTTTGGCACACGGAGGCCCCTCGCAAAGTCTGGCCCCATTCCGAGTCCGGCGGACGAACTTGGCCAGCCCCTCCCCCCAAGGCTATAGCCCACCCGTTTTTTGGGCATTTTTGCGGCGGACGAACTTGGGGACGGGACCTTCGGGCGCTTATTTTTGGGCGCGGCAGTGCCCGCGGCCTATTTTTGGCACACGGAGGCCCCTCGCAAAGTCTGGCCCCATTCCGAGTCCGGCGGACGAACTTGGCCAGCCCCTCCCCCCAAGGCTATAGCCCACCCGTTTTTTGGGCATTTTTGCGGCGGACGAACTTGGGGACGGGACCTTCGGGCGCTTATTTTTGGGCGCGGCAGTGCCCGCGGCCTATTTTTGGCACACGGAGGCCCCTCGCAAAGTCTGGCCCCATTCCGAGTCCGGCGGACGAACTTGGCCAGCCCCTCCCCCCAAGGCTATAGCCCACCCGTTTTTTGGGCATTTTTGCGGCGGACGAACTTGGGGACGGGACCTTCGGGCGCTTATTTTTGGGCGCGGCAGTGCCCGCGGCCTATTTTTGGCACACGGAGGCCCCTCGCAAAGTCTGGCCCCATTCCGAGTCCGGCGGACGAACTTGGCCAGCCCCTCCCCCCAAGGCTATAGCCCACCCGTTTTTTGGGCATTTTTGCGGCGGACGAACTTGGGGACGGGACCTTCGGGCGCTTATTTTTGGGCGCGGCAGTGCCCGCGGCCTATTTTTGGCACACGGAGGCCCCTCGCAAAGTCTGGCCCCATTCCGAGTCCGGCGGACGAACTTGGCCAGCCCCTCCCCCCAAGGCTATAGCCCACCCGTTTTTTGGGCATTTTTGCGGCGGACGAACTTGGGGACGGGACCTTCGGGCGCTTATTTTTGGGCGCGGCAGTGCCCGCGGCCTATTTTTGGCACACGGAGGCCCCTCGCAAAGTCTGGCCCCATTCCGAGTCCGGCGGACGAACTTGGCCAGCCCCTCCCCCCAAGGCTATAGCCCACCCGTTTTTTGGGCATTTTTGCGGCGGACGAACTTGGGGACGGGACCTTCGGGCGCTTATTTTTGGGCGCGGCAGTGCCCGCGGCCTATTTTTGGCACACGGAGGCCCCTCGCAAAGTCTGGCCCCATTCCGAGTCCGGCGGACGAACTTGGCCAGCCCCTCCCCCCAAGGCTATAGCCCACCCGTTTTTTGGGCATTTTTGCGGCGGACGAACTTGGGGACGGGACCTTCGGGCGCTTATTTTTGGGCGCGGCAGTGCCCGCGGCCTATTTTTGGCACACGGAGGCCCCTCGCAAAGTCTGGCCCCATTCCGAGTCCGGCGGACGAACTTGGCCAGCCCCTCCCCCCAAGGCTATAGCCCACCCGTTTTTTGGGCATTTTTGCGGCGGACGAACTTGGGGACGGGACCTTCGGGCGCTTATTTTTGGGCGCGGCAGTGCCCGCGGCCTATTTTTGGCACACGGAGGCCCCTCGCAAAGTCTGGCCCCATTCCGAGTCCGGCGGACGAACTTGGCCAGCCCCTCCCCCCAAGGCTATAGCCCACCCGTTTTTTGGGCATTTTTGCGGCGGACGAACTTGGGGACGGGACCTTCGGGCGCTTATTTTTGGGCGCGGCAGTGCCCGCGGCCTATTTTTGGCACACGGAGGCCCCTCGCAAAGTCTGGCCCCATTCCGAGTCCGGCGGACGAACTTGGCCAGCCCCTCCCCCCAAGGCTATAGCCCACCCGTTTTTTGGGCATTTTTGCGGCGGACGAACTTGGGGACGGGACCTTCGGGCGCTTATTTTTGGGCGCGGCAGTGCCCGCGGCCTATTTTTGGCACACGGAGGCCCCTCGCAAAGTCTGGCCCCATTCCGAGTCCGGCGGACGAACTTGGCCAGCCCCTCCCCCCAAGGCTATAGCCCACCCGTTTTTTGGGCATTTTTGCGGCGGACGAACTTGGGGACGGGACCTTCGGGCGCTTATTTTTGGGCGCGGCAGTGCCCGCGGCCTATTTTTGGCACACGGAGGCCCCTCGCAAAGTCTGGCCCCATTCCGAGTCCGGCGGACGAACTTGGCCAGCCCCTCCCCCCAAGGCTATAGCCCACCCGTTTTTTGGGCATTTTTGCGGCGGACGAACTTGGGGACGGGACCTTCGGGCGCTTATTTTTGGGCGCGGCAGTGCCCGCGGCCTATTTTTGGCACACGGAGGCCCCTCGCAAAGTCTGGCCCCATTCCGAGTCCGGCGGACGAACTTGGCCAGCCCCTCCCCCCAAGGCTATAGCCCACCCGTTTTTTGGGCATTTTTGCGGCGGACGAACTTGGGGACGGGACCTTCGGGCGCTTATTTTTGGGCGCGGCAGTGCCCGCGGCCTATTTTTGGCACACGGAGGCCCCTCGCAAAGTCTGGCCCCATTCCGAGTCCGGCGGACGAACTTGGCCAGCCCCTCCCCCCAAGGCTATAGCCCACCCGTTTTTTGGGCATTTTTGCGGCGGACGAACTTGGGGACGGGACCTTCGGGCGCTTATTTTTGGGCGCGGCAGTGCCCGCGGCCTATTTTTGGCACACGGAGGCCCCTCGCAAAGTCTGGCCCCATTCCGAGTCCGGCGGACGAACTTGGCCAGCCCCTCCCCCCAAGGCTATAGCCCACCCGTTTTTTGGGCATTTTTGCGGCGGACGAACTTGGGGACGGGACCTTCGGGCGCTTATTTTTGGGCGCGGCAGTGCCCGCGGCCTATTTTTGGCACACGGAGGCCCCTCGCAAAGTCTGGCCCCATTCCGAGTCCGGCGGACGAACTTGGCCAGCCCCTCCCCCCAAGGCTATAGCCCACCCGTTTTTTGGGCATTTTTGCGGCGGACGAACTTGGGGACGGGACCTTCGGGCGCTTATTTTTGGGCGCGGCAGTGCCCGCGGCCTATTTTTGGCACACGGAGGCCCCTCGCAAAGTCTGGCCCCATTCCGAGTCCGGCGGACGAACTTGGCCAGCCCCTCCCCCCAAGGCTATAGCCCACCCGTTTTTTGGGCATTTTTGCGGCGGACGAACTTGGGGACGGGACCTTCGGGCGCTTATTTTTGGGCGCGGCAGTGCCCGCGGCCTATTTTTGGCACACGGAGGCCCCTCGCAAAGTCTGGCCCCATTCCGAGTCCGGCGGACGAACTTGGCCAGCCCCTCCCCCCAAGGCTATAGCCCACCCGTTTTTTGGGCATTTTTGCGGCGGACGAACTTGGGGACGGGACCTTCGGGCGCTTATTTTTGGGCGCGGCAGTGCCCGCGGCCTATTTTTGGCACACGGAGGCCCCTCGCAAAGTCTGGCCCCATTCCGAGTCCGGCGGACGAACTTGGCCAGCCCCTCCCCCCAAGGCTATAGCCCACCCGTTTTTTGGGCATTTTTGCGGCGGACGAACTTGGGGACGGGACCTTCGGGCGCTTATTTTTGGGCGCGGCAGTGCCCGCGGCCTATTTTTGGCACACGGAGGCCCCTCGCAAAGTCTGGCCCCATTCCGAGTCCGGCGGACGAACTTGGCCAGCCCCTCCCCCCAAGGCTATAGCCCACCCGTTTTTTGGGCATTTTTGCGGCGGACGAACTTGGGGACGGGACCTTCGGGCGCTTATTTTTGGGCGCGGCAGTGCCCGCGGCCTATTTTTGGCACACGGAGGCCCCTCGCAAAGTCTGGCCCCATTCCGAGTCCGGCGGACGAACTTGGCCAGCCCCTCCCCCCAAGGCTATAGCCCACCCGTTTTTTGGGCATTTTTGCGGCGGACGAACTTGGGGACGGGACCTTCGGGCGCTTATTTTTGGGCGCGGCAGTGCCCGCGGCCTATTTTTGGCACACGGAGGCCCCTCGCAAAGTCTGGCCCCATTCCGAGTCCGGCGGACGAACTTGGCCAGCCCCTCCCCCCAAGGCTATAGCCCACCCGTTTTTTGGGCATTTTTGCGGCGGACGAACTTGGGGACGGGACCTTCGGGCGCTTATTTTTGGGCGCGGCAGTGCCCGCGGCCTATTTTTGGCACACGGAGGCCCCTCGCAAAGTCTGGCCCCATTCCGAGTCCGGCGGACGAACTTGGCCAGCCCCTCCCCCCAAGGCTATAGCCCACCCGTTTTTTGGGCATTTTTGCGGCGGACGAACTTGGGGACGGGACCTTCGGGCGCTTATTTTTGGGCGCGGCAGTGCCCGCGGCCTATTTTTGGCACACGGAGGCCCCTCGCAAAGTCTGGCCCCATTCCGAGTCCGGCGGACGAACTTGGCCAGCCCCTCCCCCCAAGGCTATAGCCCACCCGTTTTTTGGGCATTTTTGCGGCGGACGAACTTGGGGACGGGACCTTCGGGCGCTTATTTTTGGGCGCGGCAGTGCCCGCGGCCTATTTTTGGCACACGGAGGCCCCTCGCAAAGTCTGGCCCCATTCCGAGTCCGGCGGACGAACTTGGCCAGCCCCTCCCCCCAAGGCTATAGCCCACCCGTTTTTTGGGCATTTTTGCGGCGGACGAACTTGGGGACGGGACCTTCGGGCGCTTATTTTTGGGCGCGGCAGTGCCCGCGGCCTATTTTTGGCACACGGAGGCCCCTCGCAAAGTCTGGCCCCATTCCGAGTCCGGCGGACGAACTTGGCCAGCCCCTCCCCCCAAGGCTATAGCCCACCCGTTTTTTGGGCATTTTTGCGGCGGACGAACTTGGGGACGGGACCTTCGGGCGCTTATTTTTGGGCGCGGCAGTGCCCGCGGCCTATTTTTGGCACACGGAGGCCCCTCGCAAAGTCTGGCCCCATTCCGAGTCCGGCGGACGAACTTGGCCAGCCCCTCCCCCCAAGGCTATAGCCCACCCGTTTTTTGGGCATTTTTGCGGCGGACGAACTTGGGGACGGGACCTTCGGGCGCTTATTTTTGGGCGCGGCAGTGCCCGCGGCCTTTTTTGGGCACACGGAGGCCCCTCGCAAAGTCTGGCCCCATTCCGAGTCCGGCGGACGAACTTGGCCAGCCCCTCCCCCCAAGGCTATAGCCCACCCGTTTTTTGGGCATTTTTGCGGCGGACGAACTTGGGGACGGGACCTTTCGGGCGCTTATTTTTGGGCGCGGCAGTGCCCGCGGCCTATTTTTGGCACACGGAGGCCCCTCGCAAAGTCTGGCCCCATTCCGAGTCCGGCGGACGAACTTGGCCAGCCCCTCCCCCCAAGGCTATAGCCCACCCGTTTTTTGGGCATTTTTGCGGCGGACGAACTTGGGGACGGGACCTTCGGGCGCTTATTTTTGGGCGCGGCAGTGCCCGCGGCCTATTTTTGGCACACGGAGGCCCCTCGCAAAGTCTGGCCCCATTCCGAGTCCGGCGGACGAACTTGGCCAGCCCCTCCCCCCAAGGCTATAGCCCACCCGTTTTTTTGGGCATTTTTGCGGCGGACGAACTTGGGGACGGGACCTTCGGGCGCTTATTTTTGGGCGCGGCAGTGCCCGCGGCCTATTTTTGGCACACGGAGGCCCCTCGCAAAGTCTGGCCCCATTCCGAGTCCGGCGGACGAACTTGGCCAGCCCCTCCCCCCAAGGCTATAGCCCACCCGTTTTTTGGGCATTTTTTGGGCGGACGGAACTTGGGGACGGGCGGCGGCAGTTTGCCCGTGGCCTATTTTTGGCACACGGAGGCCCCTCGCAAAGTCTGGCCCCATTCCGAGTCCGGCGGACGAACTTGGCCAGCCCCTCCCCCCAAGGCTATAGCCCACCCGTTTTTTTGGGCATTTTTGCGGCGGACGAACTTGGGGACGGGACCTTCGGGCGCTTATTTTTGGTGCGCGGCAGTGCCCGCGGCCTATTTTTGGCACACGGAGGCCCCTCGCAAAGTCTGGCCCCATTCCGAGTCCGGCGGACGAACTTGGCCAGCCCCTCCCCCCAAGGCTATAGCCCACCCGTTTTTTGGGCATTTTTGCGGCGGACGAACTTGGGGACGGGACCTTCGGGCGCTTATTTTTGGGCGCGGCAGTGCCCGCGGCCTATTTTTGGCACACGGAGGCCCCTCGCAAAGTCTGGCCCCATTCCGAGTCCGGCGGACGAACTTGGCCAGCCCCTCCCCCCAAGGCTATAGCCCACCCGTTTTTTGGGCATTTTTTGCGGCGGACGAACTTGGGGACGGGACCTTCGGGCGCTTATTTTTGGGCGCGGCAGTGCCCGCGGCCTATTTTTGGCACACGGAGGCCCCTCGCAAAGTCTGGCCCCATTCCGAGTCCGGCGGACGAACTTGGCCAGCCCCTCCCCCCAAGGCTATAGCCCACCCGTTTTTTGGGCATTTTTGCGGCGGACGAACTTGGGGACGGGACCTTCGGGCGCTTATTTTTTGGGCGCGGCATTGCCCGCGGCCTATTTTTGGCACACGGAGGCCCCTCGCAAAGTCTGGCCCCATTCCGAGTCCGGCGGACGAACTTGGCCAGCCCCTCCCCCCAAGGCTATAGCCCACCCGTTTTTTGGGCATTTTTGCGGCGGACGGACGAACTTGGGGACGGGACCTTCGGGCGCTTATTTTTGGGCGCGGCAGTGCCCGCGGCCTATTTTTGGCACACGGAGGCCCCTCGCAAAGTCTGGCCCCATTCCGAGTCCGGCGGACGAACTTGGCCAGCCCCTCCCCCCAAGGCTATAGCCCACCCGTTTTTTGGGCATTTTTGCGGCGGACGAACTTGGGGACGGGACCTTCGGGGCGCTTATTTTTGGGCGCGGCAGTGCCCGCGGCCTATTTTTGGAACACGGAGGCCCCTCGCAAAGTCTGGCCCCATTCCGAGTCCGGCGGACGAACTTGGCCAGCCCCTCCCCCAAGGCTATAGCCCACCCGTTTTTTTGGGCATTTTTGCGGCGGACGAACTTGGGACGGGACCATCGGGCGCTTATTTTTTTGCGCGGGCCAGTTGCCCGCGGCCTATTTTTGGCACACGGAGGCCCCTCGCAAAGTCTGGCCCCATTCCGAGTCCGGCGGACGAACTTGGCCAGCCCCTCCCCCCAAGGCTATAGCCCACCCGTTTTTTGGGCATTTTTGCGGCGGACGAACTTGGGGACGGGACCTTCGGGCGCTTATTTTTGGGCGCGGCAGTGCCCGCGGCCTATTTTTGGCACACGGAGGCCCCTCGCAAAGTCTGGCCCCATTCCGAGTCCGGCGGACGAACTTGGCCAGCCCCTCCCCCCAAGGCTATAGCCCACCCGTTTTTTGGGCATTTTTGCGGCGGGAGAACTTGGGGACGGGACCTTCGGGCGCTTATTTTTGGGCGCGGCAGTGTGCCCGCGGCCTATTTTTGGCACACGGAGGCCCCTCGCAAAGTCTGGCCCCATTCCGAGTCCGGCGGACGAACTTGGCCAGCCCCTCCCCCCAAGGCTATAGCCCACCCGTTTTTTGGGCATTTTTGCGGCGGACGAACTTGGGGACGGGACCTTCGGGCGCTTATTTTTGGGCGCGGCAGTGCCCGCGGCCTATTTTTGGCACACGGAGGCCCCTCGCAAAGTCTGGCCCCATTCCGAGTCCGGCGGACGAACTTGGCCAGCCCCTCCCCCCAAGGCTATAGCCCACCCGTTTTTTGGGCATTTTTGCGGCGGACGAACTTGGGGACGGGACCTTCGGGGCGCTTATTTTTGGGCGCGGCAGTGCCCGCGGCCTATTTTTGGCACACGGAGGCCCCTCGCAAAGTCTGGCCCCATTCCGAGTCCGGCGGACGAACTTGGCCAGCCCCTCCCCCCAAGGCTATAGCCCACCCGTTTTTTGGGCATTTTTGCGGCGGACGAACTTGGGGACGGGACCTTCGGGCGCTTATTTTTGGGCGCGGCAGTGCCCGCGGCCTATTTTTGGCACACGGAGGCCCCTCGCAAAGTCTGGCCCCATTCCGAGTCCGGCGGACGAACTTGGCCAGCCCCTCCCCCCAAGGCTATAGCCCACCCGTTTTTTGGGCATTTTTGCGGCGGACGAACTTGGGGACGGGACCTTCGGGCGCTTATTTTTGGGCGCGGCAGTGCCCGCGGCCTATTTTTGGCACACGGAGGCCCCTCGCAAAGTCTGGCCCCATTCCGAGTCCGGCGGACGAACTTGGCCAGCCCCTCCCCCCAAGGCTATAGCCCACCCGTTTTTTGGGCATTTTTGCGGCGGACGAACTTGGGGACGGGACCTTCGGGCGCTTATTTTTGGGCGCGGCAGTGCCCGCGGCCTATTTTTGGCACACGGAGGCCCCTCGCAAAGTCTGGCCCCATTCCGAGTCCGGCGGACGAACTTGGCCAGCCCCTCCCCCCAAGGCTATAGCCCACCCGTTTTTTGGGCATTTTTGCGGCGGACGAACTTGGGGACGGGACCTTCGGGGCTTATTTTTGGGGGCGGGAGTGCCCGCGGCCTATTTTTGGCACACGGAGGCCCCTCGCAAAGTCTGGCCCCATTCCGAGTCCGGCGGACGAACCTTGCCAGCCCCTCCCCCCAAGGCTATAGCCCACCCGTTTTTTGGGCATTTTTGCGGCGGACGAACTTGGGGACGGGACCTTCGGGCGCTTATTTTTGGGCGCGGCAGTGCCCGCGGCCTATTTTTGGCACACGGAGGCCCCTCGCAAAGTCTGGCCCCATTCCGAGTCCGGCGGACGAACTTGGCCAGCCCCTCCCCCCAAGGCTATAGCCCACCCGTTTTTTGGGCATTTTTGCGGCGGACGAACTTGGGGACGGGACCTTCGGGCGCTTATTTTTGGGCGCGGCAGTGCCCGCGGCCTATTTTTGGCACACGGAGGCCCCTCGCAAAGTCTGGCCCCATTCCGAGTCCGGCGGACGAACTTGGCCAGCCCCTCCCCCCAAGGCTATAGCCCACCCGTTTTTTGGGCATTTTTGCGGCGGACGAACTTGGGGACGGGACCTTCGGGCGCGGCAGTGCCCGCGGCCTATTTTTGGCACACGGAGGCCCCTCGCAAAGTCTGGCCCCATTCCGAGTCCGGCGGACGAACTTGGCCAGCCCCTCCCCCCAAGGCTATAGCCCACCCGTTTTTTGGGCATTTTTGCGGCGGACGAACTTGGGGACGGGACCTTCGGGCGCTTATTTTTGGGCGCGGCAGTGCCCGCGGCCTATTTTTGGCACACGGAGGCCCCTCGCAAAGTCTGGCCCCATTCCGAGTCCGGCGGACGAACTTGGCCAGCCCCTCCCCCCAAGGCTATAGCCCACCCGTTTTTTGGGCATTTTTGCGGCGGACGAACTTGGGGACGGGCCCGCGGCCTATTTTTGGCACACGGAGGCCCCTCGCAAAGTCTGGCCCCATTCCGAGTCCGGCGGACGAACTTGGCCAGCCCCTCCCCCCAAGGCTATAGCCCACCCGTTTTTTGGGCATTTTTGCGGCGGACGAACTTGGGGACGGGACCTTCGGGCGCTTATTTTTGGGCGCGGCAGTGCCCGCGGCCTATTTTTGGCACACGGAGGCCCCTCGCAAAGTCTGGCCCCATTCCGAGTCCGGCGGACGAACTTGGCCAGCCCCTCCCCCCAAGGCTATAGCCCACCCGTTTTTTGGGCATTTTTGCGGCGGACGAACTTGGGGACGGGACCTTCGGGCGCTTATTTTTGGGCGCGGCAGTGCCCGCGGCCTATTTTTGGCACACGGAGGCCCCTCGCAAAGTCTGGCCCCATTCCGAGTCCGGCGGACGAACTTGGCCAGCCCTTCCCCCCAAGGCTATAGCCCACCCGTTTTTTGGGCATTTTTGCGGCGGACGAACTTGGGGACGGGACCTTCGGGCGCTTATTTTTGGGCGCGGCAGTGCCCGCGGCCTATTTTTGGCACACGGAGGCCCCTCGCAAAGTCTGGCCCCATTCCGAGTCCGGCGGACGAACTTGGCCAGCCCCTCCCCCCAAGGCTATAGCCCACCCGTTTTTTGGGCATTTTTGCGGCGGACGAACTTGGGGACGGGACCTTCGGGTGCGGCAGTGCCCGCGGCCTATTTTTGGCACACGGAGGCCCCTCGCAAAGTCTGGCCCCATTCCGAGTCCGGCGGACGAACTTGGCCAGCCCCTCCCCCCAAGGCTATAGCCCACCCGTTTTTTGGGCATTTTTGCGGCGGACGAACTTGGGGACGGGACCTTCGGGCGCTTATTTTTGGGCGCGGCAGTGCCCGCGGCCTATTTTTGGCACACGGAGGCCCCTCGCAAAGTCTGGCCCCATTCCGAGTCCGGCGGACGAACTTGGCCAGCCCCTCCCCCCAAGGCTATAAGCCCACCCGTTTTTTGGTAATTTTTGCGGCGGACGAACTTGGGGACGGGACCTTCGGGCGCTTATTTTTGGACGCGCCAGTGCCCGCGGCCTATTTTTGGCACACGGAGGCCCCTCGCAAAGTCTGGCCCCATTCCGAGTCCGGCGGACGAACTTGGCCAGCCCCTCCCCCCAAGGCTATAGCCCAGACCGTTTTTTGGGCATTTTTGCGGCGGACGAACTTGGGGACGGGACCTTCGGGCGCTTATTTTTGGGCGCGGCAGTGCCCGCGGCCTATTTTTGGCACACGGAGGCCCCTCGCAAAGTCTGGCCCCATTCCGAGTCCGGCGGACGAACTTGGCCAGCCCCTCCCCCCAAGGCTATAGCCCACCCGTTTTTTGGGCATTTTTGCGGCGGACGAACTTGGGGACGGGACCTTCGGGCGCTTATTTTTGGGGGCGGCAGTGCCCGCGGCCTATTTTTGGCACACGGAGGCCCCTCGCAAAGTCTGGCCCCATTCCGAGTCCGGCGGACGAACTTGGCCAGCCCCTCCCCCCCCGGCTATAGCCCACCCGTTTTTTGGGCATTTTTGCGGCGGACGAACTTGGGGACGGGACCTTCGGGCGCTTATTTTGGGGCGCGGCAGTGCCCGCGGCCTATTTTTGGCACACGGAGGCCCCTCGCAAAGTCTGGCCCCATTCCGAGTCCGGCGGACGAACTTGGCCAGCCCCTCCCCCCAAGGCTATAGCCCACCTTTTTTTTGGGCATTTTTGCGGCGGACGAACTTGGGGACGGGAGCGTCGGGCGCTTATTTTTGGGCGCCGCAGTGCCCGCGGCCTAATTTTGGCACACGGGGGCCCCTCGCAAAGCCTGGCCCCATTCCGAGTCCGGCGGACGAACTTGGCCAGCCCTCCCCCCAAGGCTATAGCCCACCCGTTTTTTTGGGCATTTTTGCGGCGGACGAACTTGGGGACGGGACCTTCGGGTGCTTATTTTTGGGCGCGGCAGTGCCGCCGGCCTATTTTTGGCACACGGAGGCCCCTCGCAAAGTCTGGCCGCATTCCGAGTCCGGCGGACGAACTTGGCCAGCCCCTCCCCCAAGGCTAAAGCCCACCCGTTTTTTGGGCATTTTTTGCGGCGGACGAACTTGGGGACGGGACCTTCGGCCGCTTATTTTTGGGGCGCGGCTGTGCCCGCGGCCTATTTTTGT